>SNQJ01S0024830.1:261312-281849 GCA_010110895.2 Picea sitchensis | reverse complement strand
ACATCATGTACAAATGATATAAATAAAAATGATAAATTATGTAAGACAAAATGAGGCATAACATATGATACATCATATTCGCATAACACCGTGACATCCCCAGTCATGCGGTTGGACCATAGGAGGCAAAATTTCCCACTTGTCTTCCTCCACGTTATTAGCTTCTGCAACTGCCAGAGGGTTGGAATGATCACTGATCCCACCAATGACGTAGACAAGTTTGCTGGAAGAAGAGACACAACAAGAAACACATGCTTGATCCAGGTGGATATCGGTGGCCACCCACCTTTTCCGACTAGCTCAAAACAAATTTCTGGCAAATTTGGCAATTTACTATTTTTAGCAGTTTTTAACTTCCAGGGCCATTTTGAGGGCCCAAATGAAGGTTTTTTTTTATATCTAGGTTCTCAATGATATTTGAAGACATTATTTATCCCCAAAATTAATCTTGTCGACTATACCTTTCCAACGGGCTATCATACGCCTAAAACAGAGATCGTATGCAAAAGTTACAACCCCGGGAAGTTGATGTACTAACTTACCCAAATGGGGCCCACATGAATTTTGGTGCTTCATATCCCAGGGTTAGGTTTTTGGATGTCTAGGAATTTTGGCATTCCTATTTATTGTAAAAAGGCCTTCAGAGCCTCATTTTAATCATCTTCTTGTGAATGCGAGTAGCCGTCACATCTCTTCTCAGAGATAAGCTGCCACCATTCTATCGAGTCTTTCACTCTGTATTTTACAGTCTCTGTATATTTATTTCATTAATAGAGATCGTGTATTACTGTATATCTATGTTTATGGTTGCATCTATGATATATTTCTGTTATATTAAAATATCTCTGTGCATTTCTTTATTATATCTCCGATCTCATTTCGTGCCGAAAATAATCCGGATCAGTGGTATCAGAGAAGGTTGTTCTTGGTCATTTTTTTCAGTGCATTTCCCTGACAAGGTCTAAGTATAGAAATTTGGGTCTCGAGCTTGTCTCTCTTGAGGAAAATCACTCTCACACACCCAAGAAACCCTCAATGGAATAAGAAAAGAAAAACAATGGAGCAGACGATCCTATCAGTCTGTTGCTTGAGCAAGCTCTCACGCGATAGAGGGATGAAATGATGGAGAATTTTTCCCACATCCTTCAACGCCTGCCGATAGAAACAAGCGCATCTTCATCAAGTGGCCACTTTGGAGGCACCTCGCCTTTCAAGGTACAAGTTAATTTTGATATTCCTGTATTTGAAGGATAGATAGATGCAAAAGCTCTAAACAAATGGTTAAATATGCTAGAAGGTTATTTCTCTGTTCACAAATTTTCCGAAAAAGAAAAGATCACCTTCGCACTCCTTAAATCTCTCCCCCATGTCAAACATTGGTGGGAAACTTATTGGGAGCAGAGTTTCACAGAGGAGTCTGAAATATATGGGGACGATCCCACTTGAGATTTTTGTGTGGATGCAGTAAAGGAACAATATTACCGTATTGGCAACTATGAGGACCGGTACATGAGATGGACTACACTGCGGCAAGAGAGGGGCCAAGCAATTCCAGAGTTCGCCAATACCTTCCATACCTTGCACACCAAGCTAGGTATCAAAGACTCCAAACAACATTTGGTTCTGAAATACCGTGGGGCTCTACACAAATACATCCAAAATGAAATGGATTTTTTGGACATCTCATCACTCGGTGCTGCTTATTTATATGCTGTTAAAATCAAGGAGAAATTTAGGCACCAGAACAAATGGGATTTTGGTTCAACAAATCCGCAACAACCAAAGTATGACAAAAACGTCCCTAACAAACAGTCTCTTGAAAACTAGTCCAAGCCACATGAAAAGAAGGGTCACGGGAAGACAAAGAAGGACACCGAAAAATGGTGTTATTTCCACAAAAGCCCCTGGCACAACACCAATGAATGTCTCTCAAAACAGTCATTGGTGGTCAAGATCAAGGAAAAGGAGCCGAACCCTGATTCAAAATCTGATTATGAAAATACTGGTAAAGGACAGATCATTGACGCAGACCCCACTGCTATTGTCGCGACCGCAACAATTCAACCAAAAGAACCAACAAATCCTGAAGAGGGGGAGCGCCTTTTTCATTCACAGATATGGGTGAAGGGGACCCCGCTTAATTTTATTGTTGATAGCGGAAGCCAAAAGAACCTCATCTCAGCAGAGGTCATCAAACAATTGGGATTATCGACAACACCACACCCGCAACCATACAACATCGGGTGGCTTTGCCAAGGACGAGATTTTCGTGTTAGCCAACAATGTCGATTGTCATATGGAATCCAACCCTTCAAGGATGAGGTATTATGTGATGTTTCCCCACTAGATGTCTGTGATGTTCTCTTGGGCCAACCATATATGTGGAAGCACCACTCTATTTATGAGTCTCGACCCTGTAGTGTCGTTGTTTCTCTAGGGGGTCATCTCTACAGAATACAGAATACCAGAGGTAGTTCCAACTAATGTTCCACCTAAAAGTGTCTCAAGGTAGTATCTCATACTACACAATTCAGCTTCTTCACAATCTGTTCAAAAGGGGAACATAAGGACACTGCCACCACTACAGATTCACCCCAAACACCTTCTATCCAACAGAAGCAGGTCGACAAGATTGCAGCAAAGCGAAAAGATTCCTTCTGCACATTGTCCTCTCATGTAGCTTGAATTTTTGAATAGCCTCAGCCTCAACAGGTTCGTGACAGACTTCCACAAACTGAACAGTGCGACGTCTCCAACAAGGCAAGCAGCTCACCAAGATGCAGATTCAACAAACGCTTTTCCCTCTCCCTCGGGAACTCAACACAATGGAGACCATTACTTCCTAAGGAGGGAGGATTGATCCAGGTGGATATCAGTGGCCACCCACCTTTTCCAACTGGCTCTCTGGCAAATTTGACAATTTACTATTTTTAGCAGTTTTTAACTTCCGGGGCCATTTTGAGGGCCCAAATGAAGGTTTTTCGAGATCAAGGTTTTCAATAATATCCAAATGCATGATTGAGCCCCCAAAATGAATCTCCTCAACGATACCTTTCCAACAAGCTATCATACACCTAAAACAAAGATCGTATGCAAAAGTTACGACCCCGGGAAGTTGATGTACTAACTTACCCAAACGGGGCCCACATGACTTTTGACACTTCATCTCCTAGGGTTAGGTTTTTGGATTTCTAGGAATTTTGGAATTCCTGTTTATTGTAAAAATTCCTTCAGAGCCTCATTGTAATGATCTTCTTGTGATTTCGAGTAACCGTCACATCTCTTTTCAGAGATAAGCTGCCACAATTCTATCAAGTCTTTCACTCTGTATTTTACAGTCTCTGTACATTTAATTCATTAATAGAAATCGTGTATTACTGTATATCTATGTTTATGGTTGCATCTTTGATATATTTATGTTATATTATTGAATATCTGCGATATCTCTGTGCATTTCTTTATTATATCTCCGATCTCATTTCGTGACGAAAATAATGTGGATCAATGCTCAAGTTGTAGGCATGTCAGCTTCGCGACTCCATCTAGTAGACTGAAAATCATGAATGTATACACTCTTCATTAGAGTCATGTCCAACGGGTCATATACACTCTTCATGAGAACCAACTTCCAGTTCACAACAATGCATTGACACCATCCTGCTATTCCAACAAAGCGGGGATCAACATTTAGAGGTACCCTTTCCCAGGTGCCCTTCACAGGGTCATGTACCCTTATTACAAAGCTGTCGCTATTTAAACGATCTTTTTGAATCAAGCATAGCAACTGCTCGCTTGTTTCATATATCTTTCTATCCACATAGAACGCATGCCTGCTCACCATAGCCTCCCTGAGTTCTAATATATTAATTAGTGGAGTAATTTATCTTTTAAAATAAAGTAAGAGAAAGAGTAATTTATTTTAATGATTTAATCTATCTCATGGATGGAGATTACATAGTGTGTATCAAAACCTTATTTTAATGTTGGGTAAATTTGGGTGGTTTTAAACAATATGCTTCATATTCTCGTGTAATCATTTAACAAACATTAGACATTTAATTAGTATAAAATCAGATGTGAGAAATTTTTTATAACCTCTCGCAAAATCCACTCACCCAAAAATCCCCATAACCCCTCGCAAAATACACACATATTGGATCAGTTACATGTCAATGAAGCAATAATTTGTTGTGGAAGAAATGACAAATGGTTATCTTGTTGCAATGATCTTGATCGTTGGATTATCTCCAAATCATGACAGACTATTTTTTTCACATTGAAGTAGCATGTGGGTTTAGTGTTAGGGTCCTACCTTACCCTACCCTCCCTACTTTAGGCTACCTAGGAGTTAGTTAATTAATGCATGAATCCATCTTCTTTGAATAAGGTCCATTAGATAGTAGTGTATAGTTATTTAATGTAAAGGGGTACTCCTTATTAAAAAAGACACACTAGGTAGTTGATACTCATTAAATATGGGACAACATGTAGTTATGGTTTTTCTATTTGAGTATTTATTTAAAGAGTCAAGAGGATAAGAAATGTTTTGTCGAGTACTATTATTTTTGGAGATTTTCTTAGTGAAATATTTCCCCACCTTAAGATGCAAGTGAATATTTCTTTCTTTCTTCTGAATATCATTAATACAAGGGTTTAATCTACATATTTTATCTCACTATCTCTTGTATATGGTTTTCTAAATTAATTATCTCTATATACTTAGTTTTTATTTCAAGTTTAAGGGTTAAGGAAAACTGTAAGTTGTATCAAAGCTCTTTCATGATCTAACACGCCTCATAATTTTAGTTAGTATATATATATATATATATATATATATATATATATGCCTCATGCATCTTTTTTTTGTTTGTTAATTTGTCCGGACCTTCTTGGTAGAGGGATTAACCTTTGGCTTGAGAAACCGTGACTCAGGGGAATCTAAGTTGTCAAAATCACCCAGGGATCGCACCCGGACTGAGCCACACCAACCCTTAACATGGTTGGATTTTTGTCCCCACAAGTTTCAAACTAGTGACTTTTCAACATGGAGTGACTTAACAACACACTCCCTCACTGACTGTCCTACACCTCAGGGACATATTCATGCATCTTTGAATAACATAGAGATATGTCATTAAATGGGTAAAAATCTTGTTGGGGGAGAATACAAGTAGGAAATATAAGTGGGATCACTTTGTTGGATACCCTTGTAACCCTGTTGGTACCCCTTCAAGTAGTGTTGGATCAGAAAACACCTATATATGGAATCTCACTTCCATGTACCTTCAGAATATTAGAATTCCCCTAGGTATAATTGAAACTAAATCTAGATAAATCGATCGGGTGTCTTGTTGTTATTGTACACCAAGAACGATAGTCGAATAGATCACTCTCTAGTACCTAGATAGTTGGGTAGTACAACCACTACAATAGAAAATGCAATTAGCGCTTAAAATAATGTCAAAATTTAGTGTATTTCAGTTCATGAATTGGACACCTTTTCCAGCGAAAAACTGGGTGCAATCTAGACTTTTTATAATTGCGCGAGATTCAGCGTCGAGAAAATAGAGCCAGGAATAGCGCCAGGTTTGGCGCTACGTTTAGCGTTGGGAATAACGCCATGAATATCACCAAGAATAGTTCCAGGAGCAGTGCCAGGTGTTGCTTCCATTTTTTCTTATGATATGCCTTCCAATTTTTCTTCCAGTTTGGCTTCAAGTTTGGATTCTAGTTTTACGTCTAGTTTTTCTTCTGATATGGATTCCTATTTTACTTCTAGTTTGGCTTCCAATTTTACGTCTAGTTTTTCTTCCCATTTTGCTTCCAGTTTTTCTTCTAAATTGGCTTTCAATTTTTCTTCTGGTGTGGCTTCCAATTTTTCTTCTAAAAATGCTTCTTGTTTTTCTTACAGTTATTAATTTAATATCTTTTATTTCAATTTAATTAGTTAAATATATCATGTCGCTTAAATAACTTTTATGATTATACAATAAGTCACATAAATGCATTTGAAATATTTTATGGGATACCATTTATAAATAATTTTTAGGGAAACAAACATCCATACAAATTAACAACATCATTATACTTATTAAATCTCCATCAAAATAGAATCTACAACATCCAATATATATAAAATAACAAGATAATTATTATAACATGATCATCATCTATAATTAAAACAAGTGAATCAAATATCTATAATTGAATTGAATTTGATAACATCCATCATGAGCAGTAAATCAAAACATCATACATAATAAATATGCATCCAAAAATCATCAACCACTTTCAATATATAAAAATTGACGAGTCAATACTGATAAGATCATCATCATATATAACTAGAACAAGTGAAAGTCAAATATGCCACTAGATCAATAACACATGAAAAATGATACATGTCCAACAATCAAAATAAGTCAAAATGATACATCATGTACAAATGATATAAATAAAAATGATAAATTATGTAAGAGAAAATGATACAAGTCAATATGATACATCATGTCCAAATGATATAAGTCAAANATGAAAAATGATACATGTCCAACAATCAAAATAAGTCAAAATGATACATCATGTACAAATGATATAAATAAAAATGATAAATTATGTAAGAGAAAATGATACAAGTCAATATGATACATCATGTCCAAATGATATAAGTCAAAATGATACAACTCAATAATATGGTACTAGAGTCCGTGAAAATGATACATATGATAGTAACCATAAACAGAGACATTATAACAATATATAAAAAATTACCAATGATGCAGTCTATATGACTATGAATGTCACTAGATGCTACCAACAACTACCTCATCATCATCATCACCATCGTGATCATGATCATCATCTACATTGACATCGACATCGCTGTCATTTGTATCTATGTCATCATGAGCATCATCTTCCATCTCAATATCATACCCAACGTCATGATTTGGATCTATTTGATGAGGATGATCTGGATCTTCTGTAAGATCCTTTTTCTACAAAACAAAAAACATTTAGAATGAAAAGTTATTATTTATTTCATAAAATAATTAATTTCTCTATTATATATCTAATATTACAACATATGAAATGAAGCGATAATCATATTAAATCATATCAAAGTGCACATACGATAATAAAATTTCAAATAAGTTACAACTAATATGTCATTCCAATGATGTAAAACATTCAACAATACTAATAAACGTTAGTAAAGATCATAAAAAGATTTGTTATAAAATCTAACTATTAATTTAATTTCTATTACATAATCTTAAGTACAAACCCTCTCCTTTTTGTGCTATATATGATCATGTTTCCCTTGAATATATTTTGAGAGTCAACTAGGCTACATGTATTCTTCTCTTCTATTTCAGAAATGAATAGGTCTTCATTAGGTCTAGGAACACTTCCAGACATAAGTATTCCCTAACCATTACTTTTCCAATGAGTTTTGGCCACTTTTGAATATTGCTGCTCTTTAGACTCATGCAACAAGTGGCATGCCACTAGTTATAGTGTATAAAAGGGCGTCATGACTCTTGTTGCGAGTGTCTTTCCAACGTCACCCCCACAAATTTTGTTTTTTTAGGAGTTTTTCTTGTTTTTTCTTGCTAATATCTGTAGATCTAGGGAATCCTTGATCCCTGAAGTCCTCAGGAACACAGAATACTCCAGAATCTGTTGTGTGTACCTTTCTTTTGGTTTTACATGAAAATAATTGTTTGAAATAGAGCTCGGTTGGATTATCTATCAGTAGCGTCTCAAATTATTGCCTTGACATGCCATGCCTTGCCTTGACTTGACATGCCATGCCTTTCCTTGACATGCCATTCGTTGCCTTGAATTTTCTTACCTTGCCTTGACATACCATGCCTTTCCTTGCCTTGACATGTCATGCCTTTCCTTGACATGCCATGCTTATCCTTTTCATGCCTTACCTTGATAAGCCATGCCTTGCCTTGACACGCCTTTCCTTAATTTTCCATTCCATTCATTTCCTTGACTTGACATGCCATGCCTTTCCTTGACACGCCATGCCTTTCCATGCATTTCCTTACCTTCTCATTCCATATCTTGCCTTGGTATGCCATGCCTTGCCTTGGAATTCCATGCATGGCATGTCGTACCTTGCCATGCATTGCATTACCTTGACATGCCATGCCTTGTCTTTCCTTTCCATTCTTTTCCATGCATTGTCATTCCTTGACATTCCATGCCTTGCCATGCATTTCCTTACCTTGACATTCCATACCTTGCCTTGGTATTCCATGCACACCATGCCGTGCCTTGCCATGCATTGCCTTACCTTGACATGTATTTCCTTGCCTTGACATGCCATGCCTCGTCTTTCCTTGACATTCCATGCCTTGAATTGACATGACATGCCTAGAATTTCCATGCCATGCCTTTCCTTGACATGAATTTCCTTGTCTTGACATGCCATTCCTTACCTTGACTTGACATGCCATGCCTTGTATTTCCTTGACATGCCATTCGTTTCCTTGACATGCCATGCCTAGCCTTAACATTCCTTGCCTTGACAATCCATGCATTTCCTTGACAATCCATGCCTTTCCTTGACATGTCTTGCCTTGCCTTGTCATGCCATTCCTTGCCTTTCCTTGACATGCCATGCATTTTCTTGACATTCCATGCATTTCCATGCATTTCCTTACCTTGACATGCCATACCTTGCCTTGGAATTCCATGCATGCCATGTCGTGCCTTGTCATGCATTGCCTTAAATTGACATTCCATGCCTTGACATTCCATGCCATGCCTTGCTATGCATTACCTTACCTTGACATGCCATGCCTTGCCTTGACATGCCATGCCTTGCCTTGACATGCCATGCCTTGTCTTTCCTTTCCATGTGTTTTCGTGCGTTTCCATGCATTACCTTGCCTTTCCTTGTCATACCCTTCCTTGTCATACCTTTCCTTGACATTACATGCCCTACCATGCATTTCCTTGCATTGACATGCCATTCCTTGTCTTTCCTTGCCATGATTTTCCATGGATTCTTGTTCCTTACCATGACTTTCCTTGCAATGCCTTGCCTTTACATGCATTCCCTTGACTTTCCTTTCCATTCCTTGCCTTGACATGCCATTCCTCACCTTGAAATTCCTTTCCTTTCCTATCCTTACCATTCATTTCCTTGACATGCCTTGCCTTGCCTTTCCATGGCATGCCTTGCCTTGAAATACCTTTCCTTGACATGCGATTCCTTGCCTTTACTTGACATGCCATGCCTTTCCTTGACATGTCTTTCCTTTCCTTGACATGTCATGTCTTTCCTTTCCATGCATTCCCTTGCCTTGCCTTGCCATGCCTTCCTTGACATGCCATTCCTTTCCTTGACATGCCATGTGATGCCTTGCCTTGACATTCCATGCCTTATATTGAAATGCCTTGCCTTGACATGTCATGCATTGTCACTCATTTCCATGCATTGCCTTACCTTGACATGCCATGCCTTGCCTTTACATTTTATCCCTTGTCTTGCCTTGCCATGATTTTCTATGTATTTTCATGCCTTTCCATGCCTTGCCTTTCCTTGACATTCCATTCCTTTCCTTAACATGCCATGACCTACCATGCATTGCCTTTCCTTGACATGCCATGCATTGTCTTGCTTTGCCATGCTTTTCCATGCATTGTCGTGCCTTACCATGAATTTCCTTGCAATGCCTTGCCTTGCCTTTCATTCCCTTTCCTTGCCTTTCCTTTCCATGCCTTGTCCTGACATGCCATGCCTCACCTTGGCATTAATTTCCCCTCCTTTCCTTTCCATGCCTTTCCCTGACATGCCTTGCATTTCCTTGACATGCCTTGCCTTGACATACCTTGCCTTTCATTGACACGCCTTGCTTTGACATGCAATTCCATGCCTTGTCATGCATTATGTTACCTTGACATGCCATACCTTGCCTTGGCATGCCATGCATTCCATGTCATGCATTTCCATGCATTTCCTTACTTTGACATGCCATGCCTTGCCTTGACATGCAATGCCTTTTATTTCCTTGCCATGCCATGTCTTTTATTTCCTTGCCATGCTTTTTTATGTGTTGTCATTCCTTGCTACACCTTGCCTTGCAATTCTTATCCTTTCCATGCATTACCTTGCCTTGACATGCATTGCCTTGCTTTTACATGCCATGCCTTGCTTTGATATGCCATGCCTTGCCATGCATTGCCTTCCCTTGACATTCCATGCCTTGCCTTGGCATTCCATGCCTTACCTTTCCTTGACATGCCATGCCTTCCCTTGCCTTGACATTCCATGCCTTGCCTTGACATGAAATGTTTGGTAATGCCTTGTCATTCCTTTCCATGCCATGCCTTGCCACATGCCCATAAAAATGGATTATTAATGGATTACTAATAATTTTATGATTTTCCTTGACATTTGGTTCGGGGGCACAAAATCACAAGCGGGTGATGTAACTATGTTCTGTAAGCTCCGACAGGTCCATATGGAAAACACCCACGTGACCATGATGCCTGCAATCGCCTAACACATGGGTTTTGAAAGTCTACCCCCTATGCTAGATTTGAATTGTGCCTCACTAAGAAAAACCCCAGTTCCAAATATCCTCTAACAAACAATTTTCTGGGAGATGGAATCACAGGAGTGGGGTCGACCTAGATGGAATTTGGTTCTAGGATTCCAATAGAACTGGCGTTTCGTCCATTCGAGGCATGATTTGTGTGTTATGGTGAGTTGCAACTTGCCTCCTGAAACCATTCAGGGAGACATTGACACTTTGGTATGGGGGCACAAAATCACAACCGAACAACGTAACTGAGTTTCTTAAGCTCCAGAAGGTCTGTATGGCCAATGCCCATGTGACCACGGTGCCCATAATCTCTCGACACAAGGGTTTTGAAATTTGACCCCCTATGTTAAATTTACATTGTGCCTCACTGAGAAAAACCCTAGTTCCAGAGATCCTCTAACAAAGACTTTTTTCGGTCTGAGAGAAACCGTTCAACAAAGGAAATATTAGTCTTCCCATGGTATTCACCCATTATTCTCAATTTACATCAATCCCACACGATTTTTATCAGTGTCCATGGAAGAATGTGTCCCCCAATAAGAATGAATTTGTCTCCTTTTATAGAATTAGACCCAACAACTCAAATGCATCCCACAATGTGAAGAAATCGACCATCTATGAAGAATTCACCCAACATTGAGGGAAATCGATCCTCATCACCAATAACTCGTCCAACACAACAAATCATTCTCTAATGGATAAAATCAACCCTTCCTTAGTAGAATGTTGTCCACAATCACCAAAATGAAATGACTAGGTAGAATTGATCCTTGCAACTTCAAATTGATCTTGTAAATGAGGCATAAACAATAGATCTGGGTGATCTACTCCTAGGATTGGCTAGGATGGATATATTTCACCATCGAATCCAATGTTGGCTGAGGGTTTCCATCCTTGACACCAAAAAAATCCATGAGATATTTCAAAATCCAATTTGATTGATAGAAGAGTGAATGAGGAGAATTCGTCTTTTCTCCCCTTTTATATAATAATCTATTTTCTCATCATTTAATTAATAAGTCACTTTTATTTCATTTACTTCATTTAATAAAGTGACTATTCCTTTTTCCTTGCTTTTAATTTAAATCACTTAGTCATAATTAGTTAATATAACTTTATGACCCCCATTGACATAAGTCACGATGTAACTCCCTTGCATATTAACCGACTCAGCCTATGGGAATTAGATAGGCTAGTGGGTTTCTTTTTTTCTTCTTTTTGGTGCTAAGAAGATGGGGATATTACAGTGGATGACATGATCCTTAAATGTGGTAGTGAAAATCTCATAGCTTGGTGCAATTCATATTTGTCCTCCAATTTTGATATTAAAGACATTGGTCTTATGCACTTTTTTTGGTTCTTGAGGTGTAACAACATACATTTGAGGTATTCCTTGGTCAAAGGAATTACACAGTAGAGATTTTGAAGATATTTCATGTGATGTATTTCATGCCCCTAACTACTCCCATGGTTCTAAATTTGAATTTCACGATGGGTTCAGGTTCATATTTTGTGGATCAATTGCATACCAATACCAATACCAATGCATACCATTGCATACCATTTCCAATACAATTGCATACCATTTCCAATACCATTGCATACTATTGCATACCAATACCATTGCATAATAAATATCATTTCCAATACCATTGCATACCGATATAGTCAATGCATTCACCTAGTCTAACCATGTAAAATTTCAATGCATACAATCACATTTTGAAGAAATTTCAACCATTGAATACCATTGCATACCATACCATATCATTCCATGCCATTGTAGACCAATACCATTACATACCATTTCCAATACCATTGCATACCATTGCTAATACCATTGCTAATACCATTGCATACCATTGCCAATACCACTGCATACCATTTCATACCAATATGATGCATACCCCCACCCTCACTTGGGGTCCAATGACCTCCCAGTCTAAGGATCTCAAGTTTACAGGAGCTGAATTAGTTGTCTAGGTCCCTCTAAACCTCTTCTATTCTATTTCCACAAGTATTTTCTACTTATTTTGGCTCTCTAATAGGCTCTTTATAGCTAGGCACTTCCTCCATGTGACCCCGGTTCAAAACCAGGGGCTTACCTGTTGTTTCTACATAATTTGAGACTTTAGGGCCTTCACACTCTGGGCGTCTCAAAAGACACACCCCACAATCCTCCCGAACCAAATATTCACGAAGTATCAAAATCCCATTTGGGATTGATGGCCGGGGAAATGATAGGTGGATGGTCTAGATCCCTTCAGGATTTCAGGGCTTCGGGGGTTCTCCCGTCACTATACCTTTATGCTTCCTTGAACATTGGTGTAATGGGGTAGACCTACGCCCTCCATGTGTCCCATTGGAAATCAATGGTTGACAGTGTTTTTGGCCTTCGACCCTCGGTTTCCTCAATGCTACCCACTCCTCCTTGCTTTTGAGTCCTCACATTCTAAACCCTTCACCCATTTGAAACCCATCGCTTAGATCTACAGTCTAGATGGACCCAAAGCCTCTAAGAGTCTTAGGACTTCACAACTCCAACTTGGTCCCTCCGAAGTGCTATGATGCTAAAGTGTGGGATCGCATGACGTGTGTCCATACGAGATTCGACAGCTGAAAGACATCCAACACATCAGCTGACTTCCATAAGGTAGTGTGCCTTGCTACATGAGGTACAAGTCAGTATTATGGTGAGAATCATTTCAATATTTAATCCATTTGAGTATGTTGTATCTTAGATTTCTCTAGATTTCATGACATGTTCTTGGAAATTATGCCTTTTTCCATGCTTCACCTTGGTGGTTGACATTATTCGCTAGTAAGTGGTCTTCCTTGGGGATGGATTTTCTACTAGGAAATCCCTTAAAGAGCCATCGTACCATTCCCGACCATACTTACCACTTTCCATCATTATTCCCTTCCATTTATTTATCTCGGGATTTTAGGGTGTATTGACCCAAGAAGGGGTTGTCCCTCATTCTATGGGAAGAAGGGGATAAAGGAACATAGGGATTGATGTTGGGTAAAATATAAAAGCCTTGTATGAACCTTCTATATGCTTCACTCAGGGATCACCCAAGTAAGCAGTGAAACACTTATGTTTGAGTAAAGGGGACCCACAATATAATAAAGAATGCTTAAAATGTTAGTTGAACGATATGAGGTCTCATCATGAGCCGAACTTGTTGGAGAAATTTCTATTTTCGGCACACTAGTTCAATGGGAGTTAATTGACTAGTTCTATTTTAGACTTTCTAATCTTAGACCATCACTATTATGCATGCATTCCTAATTATAGGATGTCATTACCTATATGAGTGAAGATCACTCACTCATTGATATGATCATAATATACATTGATTCTCATTCTTAATTGTGTATCTCTCTTCCTTTTCTTGATAAGCTTTGTTTGTGTATGCTTTAGCTAGGTCTCTTGTGATGGTTTCCATGAAACAATGACATGGTATCTGAGTCGAGATGCTTGGAGAAACTTAGACAAGCCAAAGAAGAGCGAAAGAGTCTTTGAGAAAACCTAGTTTCTAACATTGTCGCATCCTATCGCTTTCAAAAGGTGTGACGATTGGAATCGTAGCAGCCTATCCTTGTCAAAGGGTGCGACGATCTCTCTCAGACTTAAGAAATTTTCTTTTTCCAAGCATCGTCGTAGCTTATACACACCCAAGGTGCGATGTCGACGCACTGTGTTATTCATCTGGGGTGCGACGATTCATTTTTTCACAATCGTTTCACTGTGTCCTTCACTAAGGGTGTGACGATTTAGTAATGTTGCACTGTGTCCTTCACTAAGGGTGCGACAATTCAACAACCCTCCAAAAATTGGGTTTCTTCAGTAAAATTGCGATATCTTGAAATCCACAATCTGGGTCGGGCTGAAATTTTTACCAGAGACGTAAAACATAGGGATGTTCATGCTCATCCTATAGCTGTCATAGTACTGTCAGTCATATCTCAGAATCCGTGATCTGGGTTTTCAGGATATTTTCAATATCTGTAGCAAGGATGGAGGCAAAGAAACTTATTCAATAAATTATGGTGATAATAATCACACCATACAACTATTTTGAATGGAAGCCAAAGGCCGCATTCCAACTCAAAATAAAAGGACTATATAATTTGATGGTGGCGATAGAAACATAACCTACATCAGCGCTTGAGAAGACCAGATGGGTGAACCACAAGGATGAGGCCACATGAATACTTCTTGAGTTAATATCCATTGATCTATGGTTTCATGTTGCCACATACAAGACTCCAAACAAGATCTGTACCGCCTTGGAAGGACTCTTTGGAAAGAAGGATGAGATGTGAGGTCATATGCTTGAGGGAGAGTTGAATACCTTAGACCCTAAAAGTTTTGATAATATACATGATTTCTTTACTAAATTTAAGTCTTTGCTATTAATCTTGGGTGAATGTGGTATCGACAAGTCTACACAAGAGAAACAAATTATTCTAACAATCTTGGCCAAGCTAGGACCAGAATATGCTATATATGTCTCCAATTTCCATTCTGGTAGATGTCTTTTGGGTGAAAATTGGAAAATGACTATGATGGCTCAGTTCATTGAGTATCTCACACAAGAGCAGACAAAACTCATATAGATGGGCCTCATGAAAGATCCCAAGGCACATGCACTCACCATGCATGATGGAAAAGGGTCATCCAATCAGAAATTGAAGTAGAAACGAAAGGAGATATTACATCCAGAGTCAAAGAAGGAGGGATATTCCAAACCCTTCAAGGATTCTTCAGGTTCCAAAGATTCTTCAAATTCCAAATGGAAGAAGAAGAAGGGAAAGTAGTGAACATATTGCAATAAACCAAATCATGAAGAATCCACATGCATGAAGAAGCAGATCGATCTTATGACACAGGTACTTCAGAAGAATAACCTTCGAGGCTTCATTCCTGAAGGAGCCAATAATAAGAAGGAAGAAGACCATGAACCTAAGAAAGGTAATAATAATGCTTTGGTTGCAATTAATTCCTCATCTGAATCATGGATTATAAATTCCTGTGCATCACATCATATGGCAGCTAAAGAGGAAGTTTTTACTTCTTTGATTTCATGCTCTGGACCTCCTATTCTCATGGGGGATAATACTCCAATAACAGTTGCAGGAGAGGGAAGAGTGGAACTCCATAATGGAAATTTTGAGAATGTATTACATGTTCCAGAGTTTGGCCAAGATTCTCATTCTTGATATACATATGATCATAATATATTATTATTACGATCATAATATACATTGATTCTCATTATTGGAAGTTTTGAGAATGTATTATTGATATGATCATAATATACATTGATTCTTATTCTTCATTGTGTATCTCTCTTCCTTTTCTTGATAAGATTTGTTTGTGTATGTTTTAGCTAGGTCTGCTGTGCAGGTTTCCATGAAACACTGACATGGTATCGGAGCCGAGCTACTTGGAGCAACTCAGACAAGCTAGAGAAGAGCGAAAGAGTCTTTGAGAAAACCTAGTTTCCTCCATTGTCGCTTCCTATCCATATCGAAATGTGCAATGATTGGAATCTGTTAGTACTCTGTGATTTGCCTAAGGCTGCAGAGGCAATCACAAAGGTAACCTCGAACCACTTGGAGTCTTGGATCTAGCCGTCCAAGACTCAGAGAGGGATCTCTCTTTTTGATTTAACTTGGTTTGTATGTGATGGATTTTAGGCTAGCTATGAAAGTGATGAAAGTATGGGGTTGGGGTTTTTAAATGGTTGTTTTGGGACATCAAGGAGGGCCATTGGGAAAATGGGGTCTGCGCTTAAAAATGTGATTCACTCTCAGATCTTAGACATAGTTCTTACACAGGGAAAGGTAGCGGAAATGTTGGATCGAAATAAGTTTTTATGGTGTCGATTTGAGGAAGAACTATGGGGAGGAAAAATCCAATCAAAGGAGCAACTAAGAATTCCTAAGCTGGGCTCTTTAGATGAATAACATAAAGATTATCAAAATAACAGATGCAGAGTATTTGCCAATAAATTCTGCTCTGTTTACTATCTTCTGATAATAAGAATTGAAAAACAAGTGGAAAGAGGACAGGAAAATACTTTAACAGAGGAAAAACGACACCAATATATCCACACAAGAATCCTGTAAAAGAAAGCATGCCCATTACTGATTGATCATCTTAAAGATTACAAAATACTCCTGAAAATCTAGGATCCCAGTCCAACAAAGAAAAAAAAAAAAAAATTTAGGTTGAACCCTCTCACACAGGTCGAACCCTCTCCTACTCTGCCCAGTCGAACTTCTGTTCTGTCTTTTACATATGCATAAATACAAAAAAATGCTATCAGTCCTCCAAGACTCGCACTTTAATTCTGCTTTCTAAAAATAGAAAAGCAGTTACAATCCTCTTGACACATGTCGCAGATAGTTTCCTAAAACAAACCAAACAGTAAAAAAAAAAAAACTAAATTTTGAAACTGCTGGTTGGTCGTCTCAAATTAACTGGGAGGTTGTTGATGCCTATCCCTCGAATCTTGGAAATTATGGCCACTTGTGCTCTGCTAATATCCAAAATATTGAACAGATTCACCAACTGATGATGATCTGCGCCTAGAAAGCTGGATAATTGGTTGATATGAGGATCTAGATATGATCTTCAGTTATTGAATTACTGCCACATGCCCTTGACTGCCAACTTCATTTGAAACGATGCCTCAAAACAATGATGCTCTACCACATCTGTCTAACCATGCTTTTCCACTTGTGTAACTGTTACCTAAATATGTGGATCAAACTGTTGTAGTTGGGTTCCCTATTTGCCACTAACCTCAGCGATTTGCAGTTGGATTTTTTTTAATCGGTGTCCCTCATTAAAAACTAAATATTTCCAATCATAGCGAGCCAAAGCCTTGCTATCATTCATAACAACCTCATAAGAAGTGACGATAACAAGGAATGTTGGACCCACTGTTTGAGGCATGTGGGTATTCCTCAGCTCTTGTCGTCTGATTTTGGACCCATGATAGATTATAGCATTCATGCTTGGGACAAACCTATTGATTTCATTCACCCAATTGGATAGAGTAGAAAGAGGAGTAACTACTAGAAAGGGCCCATGCATGCCCATCCATTTCAGATGAGCAAGAAGACCAATAGTATGAACTGTCTTTCCTAGACCCATTTGATCTGCCAGGATTCCGTTGAGCTCAGTTTTCCACAGAGAAATCATCCACTTCACACCCTTAATTTGATAGGACTTTAACCTTCCCCCAATCAATAGAGGAACAAGTTCCATCTGTTCTTTCCAGTTCTTCTCATCCTCTGTTAAATTATCAGAAGCGTGAACTGGGGTGTTTCCTATGCAATTCTAAGTCATGGCAACGATAGCATTTTTTGACTTTTCTTTGTCTGATAAGAGTCTGCATTGGTAGCCACCGTCTGATCCATTGTGTAGCAGGCATACCAAATCCTGGCCCTGGTTGCAAGTTAGCCAACACAATATCCTTCCCAGCAGCATGGTTTCTTGTGTTTTCATTGCAGTTCTCATCCAATGAGGTTGCTGATGGTCCTTGCATTTATGACAAGAGAGCATCCTGCTGAGTAGCCTCTGTTGCACATTTCCCTGCATAGTCCTCATTTCCTTCTCCGAATATTGGATTTGAAATAGGCTACAATTTTGTTTGTCCAGAATCAGCATGTCTTTGTTGTGAAGATACAGTAACAATTGTGTAGTGTTCAACATCATTGTCTGACATCACCATGTTCCTTGGATGTTCATTCATCCCACCTTGTTTTGTATCCTCCATCTCTGTCAGACTGCTAGTCTCATCTGAGGGGATAAAGTCAACTAAATGATCTTCATTAAGTTGTGTTTGTAGACCATGAGATTCAATATCTCTATGGTTGTCAATTATGCCTGGTGATGTAGCATTCACATCTAGTAATGGTGCACCCAATGGTGCAGAACTTTCTCCCTTCACCCCAATGTTTTCGGAATCATCCTCTTTGTTTGGGAAATGCCTCTTATCCGTGGGCCTGATGTCAAGGTCTGAAACAGATTTCAACTCCAAGCTGTTATCTGCAGGAGGTTCTGACAGAATTGGAAGTTATTTCTTGTCATCCCTTATGTCCATTACTGGATTTTCAAAGCCTCGCTGACTTTTTTCAAATGCAGTCTTTCACTCAACATCTAAGACAACCTCTATATTACAAGGTGACGATTCACTATTTGACATGTTAAATTCCTTGTCATTCCTTGAGGTTTGCATTGAATCGCATGTGTATGGTCCCTCAACAATCTCCTCTTCATCCTATCCAACTGAATTCAAAAGCATTTGTACAGACTCTGAAGATGTTGCCTCAGAACAAACATTAACCTACCTTGAAATAGTGCGAGTTTGTGTGGTATTCAAACTGAAATCTATATTCTGTGAACCAGCCTCGAGGCCAAGAACACCATTCTCCTCCCTGGAAAAAGTGTGAACTCTAGTTTTCCTCTCCCTGGCTTTGACGCTGAAGTAGAACGCTAGCTTCGTCGAGACTATCAAACCCCAACTGCACTCCTAAATGTTCCACTAGATCAAAACTGGGACGTCAAACTTGACCCTCCTCTACATTGGAGTGATGCGTGTCCTTAGCCACCACTTGATCATCTCTGTTTATGAAATTAATGTCATCATACTCCATTGGCAGATTCCTCCCTCCATTCAAAGCCGAGGCTGTGTCTTCGTTACACAGAACACTTCTATTCTCCTTCTGCTGAACCTTCTTCCATTTTACTGCTCCGTTTTTAATGAATCTAGCAATAGCTCACTTTAAAATCCCAGGTGCGAAAAATATGAGCTGCAGAGCCATTGTTAAATTCTGTTGTCAAAATCGAACAACTTGGTGGGATTCAAACTCTCAAGACCACTTTCAAATAAAAAGAGCATCGCAAGAAAACCTCGACGCTTGGACGATATTACTTGGTAATTAATAGGTGTAGGCACTCTGTTCAATTAAACTTGTCTCTGGGCACTTAACAATAACTGGTGTTATCGATGCTTGAGCACTTGGACATGCACACTGCCCTGTGTTGTATGCTTGACATGAGACAAGAATCCTTTACCCAAAGTGCGGAGTAATCAAAATTTGTAAGAAGCTACATATGAGTATTCATATTAAATGAGTCTGCCAACTCCACACCATCAAGATAGTGTCGATATCCAAGACAAATACAAACACTACTGACATATGCAACATTAACATCAAACCGCAAGCCATAATCCTGAGATATATATTTTTTTTAATTTCCATCAGCAGGGTGTTTAGGAATTTGCCTTCGGGCTAAGATTTTGCCAAAAAGACACTTGGGACCTGTCATAAACCCGAGAGTTACTTTGGCTCTAAAAATGGACCAAAATTCAAATGTGGCACCAAACTTTGGCTACGCAAAACCAAACTAAAAAATGCATATTTTTTTGCCCACGCAAAAACCTAAGAGATCAGTGATGGAGGTTGTTTATTTTACGACATTCTAGAGAAATGCAGATTCGAGTGCTGGAAAAGGTGCCAAACGAAATGATGAAACATAATATTTCTTGAAACACTTTCATTGATGAAGGATTTTGTCGATAATAATCTGGGAGATGATTCCACAATGTAAAATCACCATTTAATTGCGACACCTTTGGAGAGGCACCGGGAGCCTTTCGTTAACTTTGCATTTTCATTATGCGCAGTGACGAAAGCAACATTTTACCCAATAGATATCAATCAGAATATAGATTCCCCTATTATATAGGGTTCTAACAGAATCATCACGACCTATCCCTATCGAAGGGTGCGACGATCGCTCTTAGACTTAAGGAATTTTATTTTTCCAGGCATCATCACAACCTATACACAGCCAAGGTGCGACGTCATCGCACTGTGTTATTCATCTGGGGTGCGACGATTCATTTTTTCACAATCTTCATTCTGTGTCCTTCACTA
>SNQJ01S0024830.1:210458-221675 GCA_010110895.2 Picea sitchensis | reverse complement strand
TGATTAGATCTGCATATTTAAGTGGGTAAGTTTGTTAAAAAGAATAATATTGGTTTAGTTATTGCTTTATGGTTCTTGTAACACAGAAACAGAAGAGGGTGAAGGGAGAAAAGGATGGATTTCATCAACGTTGGACTTGACCCCTCATCGAGCATCTTGGCCGAGGCGACTTCAACTACTCAACCAAGTCGGGTGGTTAATCCGTTCATTATACCTATTGAAAAGACTGATCGACTGCTCACCAGATTCTCATATTAGGTCATTGGCATTTGTTGGCATTTGTTGATCGATATTGGTTTCAAAGCATTATAGAATTGAGAATTGGAAGAATTAAGCTCACACAAAAAACATTTGTATTATTGCACTTCATAAACAGAGATATAGCACACTTAAATAAGTGTTGTGAGATCCAACTTATTTCACTCTTGGTGGGAGAGGTTTAGAGAATATCTCAACTTTCTTCAGCGAACCCAATCCAATCCCTAAACTCTAGGATGCATCATAATGATGCATTATTTCTAACATCCCCCCTTAATGCCTACATTACAAAACATAACAAAAGGTTACAACACAAATTTTGTCATGTCTCACTGGTCCTCATACGTAGTTATACCCATCTCTGAACTTCATAGACACGCTCTTTCTCTCCATCATCTTCGAGCTACCAATTCATCCAACACAAATACAACCGCTTCCGACCATCTTTGAAATATTTATAGGATCAATGATTCTAAACTATTCGGAAGAATAGTCTTGATACTGAAACATTTAGTAATCGATCTTACAAAATAACATTTTTACACACACTCAACAACACAATGATAACACGTAACTGATGATCTTGGAGCACCTAAATACAAGAATCAAAATTTTTTACAATACATATATCTAACAAACATAACCAATAACTATATTCTAGAAAAGTTTAAGAGATGATTGAGAAGGTTCATCATCACTGGATAAATATTCATGCATAGCACCTAGTGAGCCCTCGGCTATGTTAGCTAACTCTTTCAGTTTGGCTTTTAGAAGATCACTAGCACGTGTTTTGCAATTTAGTGGTGTATGTCCACGTCTTTGACAGTAGAAGCATTCAATGTTTTTATTTGTTCTTCCCTTGGAGAATAGTGCAATTTCAGCATGTGAATTGACTTCCCTATCATCTTCCTTCATCCTCTTTTCTTCTGCTAAGAGTTTTGAAATCATGTCTTCCAGAGTTCAAGAGGGTAATTGAGTTAAAGTAAAAATAGCATTGTCATATTTTGGAGACAAACTATTCAGCAAAATTGCTTCTGCATCATCTTCATCGACTTTAGAATCTTTAGAGTCGATCTCTGCCAACTGTGCTAACAAAGACTCTAGATCATTTATGTGAGAAGACAATGATACTTCATCATGCATTTTTAATTTGAATAGTTGTAATTTTAATGAAAACTTGGCATTTACAGCCTTTTCCCCAAATATTGTATTCAATTGTACCCACATTTCTTCAGAAGATTTTTCCAAATCTATTAGGTGTAGTTGGGAATCTGCAAGAGACAGACCAAGAATGGACTTGGCTCTATCCTCTCTTTTCTCCCATTCAATTAATTGTCCGGGATTTGTAGGTGCCTTCTTTGTACCTTTTACTATTCCCCATAAATTCTTATGCATCATTTGAAGTTATAGTTTTACTTTCCAAGTATGGAAATTAAAACCATTAAATTTTTCCAATGCAAATTCTCCATATCAACAAAAACTTTAATCAAAAAATGAATACCTTTGCAATCAATAGATATGGCAGTGGTCCTTCCTCTGTGCAGATTACAACAGATGCAACGTTCCTTCCACCGTGCAGATTACAACAAATCACGACAGACTCCTATTCCTCTTTCCTGACAGTGAATCTCCTGTGATCTGGTTGGAACGTGACCACCATAGAAGACGACGAATGATTATTGACATCAGTTTGCAGGGTCTATTGGCGGTAACAACAGCAATATGTTCCCTCCCTTAAGCTCTGGCAGTCAGAATACGTGACAATTTGTAAGAAATTCCTTGCGAACGGTGGCAACGATTCAATAAATGCAGTTGACAACAATCCTTTTGTGTGCCCCTTTCAAAAGACAGATCCCTGGTGAGGACGACTCCTTTTGGATGTTGACGCACAAGTCAACCGGCGGCTCAATACACAGATCCCTGATGAGGATGGATGGCTCGTTTTGGATGTTGATGCATAGGTCAATCGACGGTTCTTCAAACACCAGGCACAACAATTCACTACTCCTCGTACTCATAGCATATGGCTCTCCTCCACGCAACAACTCAGCAATTTCTTAACCTTGCTCTGATACCAAATTGAGAATTGGAAGAATTAAGCTCACACAGAAAATAGTTTGTATTATTGCACTTCATAAACAGAGATACAACACAGTTAAATAAGTGTTGTGAGATCCAACTTATTCCACTCTTGGTGGGAGAGGTTGAGAGAATATCTCAACTTCCTCCAGCTAACCCAACCCAATCCCTAAACTCTAAGATGCATCATAATGAGGCATTATTTCTAACATATAGAAGAACAATTAGATGGAGTTGTCAATAGGTGAAATATCGGGCAACGAACTACCCAAAGCACCTTCGGGTCAAAGAAAATAGATCTGAGATGAATCGAGTTGTCCTTTACTTGTGTGTTCAATCGGGTGGGGCTTATGAGAGCTGTCAAACTTGTTGGTTTCATTTTTCTAATCCACCCCCTTCCCCGATGCAAACAAGAAATAAATTCCTTCATGTTTTGAACAAAAAAAACCACCCTCGGCCTTCGACTAATCAAATGTATCATCTGTATAATAAAGCATGGTTATGACGAAACAACAATAGTGCCAAAATAATCTAGTCTCCAAATAGCTCGAGCATGTACACAACATCTACTAGATATAACATGTATCGTTCACATGTTTGAAGGGTTCGTATGACGGTTTTTTTCAATGCTTGTCTACCTCGAAACCTGCAGAAACGTGACTGGAATGCCTTTTTTGTTGATTCACAATATTATTCAAAGTTATGTATTAAATTTCATTCATTACAATAACACTCGATAATGATAAATAATCTTAACTAATTTAATCTCAAATTAATTTAGACATAATGGATACCGTTATGTAAGGATTCATAGGTTTTAAGAGTTGTAATTAAGCTTCATACCCAGTGTGGGGGATGAGTCTCCTCTCAACCTACCTCTTAGTCATCATCACTAAGAGCCCCTAATCAACTATCTATGCCAACTTTCAAGCCTTTTCATCAAATTGCACAATCCAAAGATGTTAAACTTTCTTCTCCATCTTCATTATATAGAATTCTTCTTACCCATCCATACATGAGTTACATTTGTCATTAAATAATTAATCATACAATTTTTAACAATTTTTTTTAATTAAATTTTTTTTTTTTATAATTATTTATTTACTTATTATTATTATTCTTTTTATTTTAATTTATTATTATTTATTTATTATTTAAAAACCATTTATTTATTATTTACTTTTTATTATTTAGCAATATGGAGTATTACATGGTCCAATTTGATGAAAAATATAATATACAAACCAAATTTTATAGAAGAGTTTTCCTATTGACCATGTACCATATACACACCAAAGTTTATACTTAAAAAATAAATATTGTTTTAAAACCTATACAAACCAAATTTTATGCCTATTTAAAAATCATTTATTTATTATTTCCTTTTTATTATTATTATTTAATAATATATATTTATGCCACAGTTTTCATATTAACCATATACTTTATACACACCAAATTTTATATTTAAAAGTTAAATATTTATTTTAAAACCTATACAAACCAAATTTTATATCCATTTAAAAATCATTTATTTATTATTTATTTTTATTATTATTATTTAATAATATGGAGCATTACATAGTCGAACTAAATTTGATGAAAACGTATACCTTATATAAACCAAGGGTTTGATGAAAACATATACCCTATATAAACCAAAGGTTTTCATATTGACCATATGCCTTGTACACACCAAATTTTATACTTAAATAATAACAAGTTTTCGAATGTTTTCGTTTGAAAGCCTATACAAACCATGCCTAAAGGGTTTTCATGTTGACCATTTGCCCTATACACACCAAATTTTATGCTTAAAGAGCAAGTGTTCGTTTGAGAGCTTATAAATAGGGAGCTAATACAGTTTTCCATTGAAAGCTTATAAATAGGGAACTTTGTGTTTAATAAAAGTATTCCATTAACGACTCAAATTATTCGATCTCGCAAGATTTCATCAAGAAAATCTTTATAGGCATTGATTACGTGTATGACATGCTTCAGAAGGTATTAGACATTGATTACGTGTGCATGCTTCATGAGGCGGAAAGAGTCATCATGCAATGCCATCAAATCAGTTTTAAAGAATTTTGAGATGGAATATGGAATGTATAATATACAGCGTGAGTGGGTTTAATGGTTAAGAACATGTGTTTCTTCTTAAGAGGTTACATGTTCAAATCTAGAAGGGGGTAGGGTATGTATACCTTTGTAGACTTTACCAGTCAAATCGTTGGGCAGAGACTAATTTGATCTGTACAAAAAAAAAATATTATGATTTGCACACTGTCTTTTTGGGAAGAGTGAGAAGTATTCCATGTAAAAACTAAGCTCAAGGTAGCTTGCAAAGCAAAATACCCCTAAAAAAAATGTCCCGGAGATAGATAATTTAGAGAGAAGACCAAGAGTTGTGAAAATATTTGAGGTGTTAGTCGGGATTTCTTCCCAGATCTTCCAGCATCCTTGGTCCAATTCCAGGTCATCCTTTGAGAGTTTGTCTTCTTTTTTATTCCTAATCCTGTAGTCATAGGAGAAAATAATGCGAGAGAAGAAATAAGTGACCCTTTTGACGTCCTCCAAGAGTGGCTAAGGTTTGTATGTGTGCAGTTTTTGTCTGCCATTTAAACATGAAATCATCAGTTGAGAGTCACCAAAAATGTTGATATGTGAAATTCATTTTTCCTTTGCTAGAGTAAGTAGAAGTTGAAGTTTTACCTCCATGAATTTGTTGGTTGCTACCCCAAGGTGGGTTGCAAAGGGATTTTTTATGGTGGCATCTAGAAAGATGATAGCTCCAGCAACCCTTATAGAGGGAGAGCCTTGGGTTGCTCCATCAAAGAAAGCCCAGGGTGAGGTGGGGTCAATAGAGTGGGGGAGGAGGAAGTTTTTTGGAGGGGAGTTGTGGGATTGTGGGAAGGAGTTGAGAATGGAAAGGGAGGTGGAAAAGGTTTTGGAGGGAGAGGGATAAATGTCGTCAAAGATGGTGTGATTTCAGGCAAGCCAAATGCCCCAAGCTGTGTTGAGACAGAGGGTTTTGTTGGGAGAGGTGGTGGGGGAGGAGAACCAAGAGTGTAGGGCTTCTTCAATTAAGGATCCTTCCCAAGGATCAAAGGCACCAATGGAAACATTTAAGTAGGACCAAACAAATTTTGTGATGGTGCATTGTAGGAACATGTGGTGAATGTTTTTATTGTCATGTTTGCAAAGTGCACATCTGCGTGGGCCAACAAAATTGTGCTTCTAAAGATTTTCCTAGGTGGGGGCTTTGTTGGTTGAAAGGAACCATATAAACAATTTTGTTTTTGCAGGGAATTTCAATTTCTAGAGGGTGGTCCCTCACCAAGGGGTTGGCTCATCAATATGTTCAAGTATGAGTGCCATGTATCCCTTCTTTGGCGAATAATTTCTTGATGGGTTGAAAGACCGGATCAGAGTATCATTTTGGTTAGATAGGTTGACCATGGAATTGGATAGGGTTGTGGTGTATGCCTTCCAAACAAAGGCATGGGATTGATCCATGCCTATTTTTTTCCATGTTAACCATCAAGTCATGCCATAAATCATATCCCCTCTAGAAATTTGTTGGAGATGTATGAATCCGGCATTATTCAGGTCCTAAATGACTGGTTATGGGAGAATTTGTTTTCCTTGAAATTCTATCCAAGGATCCTTGCCAATATGCACATCTGCACCATTCCCAACTTTCCAAATGAGCCAATTCTCGATCATAGGGAAGGAATTTACAGTGGCTTTCCAAATAGAAGATCCATTCTTTGATGATTTTTGTGGCATCCTAATCTAGTTGAGAGTAGAGAGCGAAGGGAAATATTTCTCTTTGACTATACGGGCCCAAAGGCTTGAGTTGTTGAGTTGACAATTCTCCATACATTTTTTGCAACTAAGGCTTGGGAAAAAATATGGTTTTTTTTAGTCCCCAACCTCCGAAGGACTTATTGGCTGATAACCTTTTTTTAAGTCAGAATTGAAGATCTTTTGTCTCCCGATCCGAACCAGATAAATCAAAGGCAGAGTTGGCTAATTTTTTCAAGAATCCCCTTTGATACCCGAACCAAGGATGTCAAGTAAACTGGGATGGCCTCAAAAACTGATTTAACTAATACCATCCTTCCCACTTGGGATAGCCATATGTTTTTCCATGATAACCTTTTTTCAATTTTTGCACAAAACCATTGCCAATCCCTCTTGTTATAGTTGTTTTCCTTTAAAGTGAACCCAAGATACTTCATACCCTCCAGGTTTTCTAGGACAGAGGTACCCAAGGACCTGAGAAATGTTGGAATTCATAGTCAGATAGTCCCTAGGAAAAGAGAGAGGATTTAACTTTGTTTATCTTCATTCCTGTGGCTAAGAAGAAGGTATTCAGGGTCTCTTTAAGAGTGGAGAAGTAAGAGATGTTTCCTTGACGGAATAAGTGGGATCTCTTTAAATAAGTGGGCACGATCACCGAGCCTTTGTCATCGTGTATTCAGTACTTCACCTAGAATCCTCGTATTTACTCTGATTTTCACCCTTCGCTGCACAATAATCCCTCTCTAAACCAGGTCCACAATTAACTCACTGCTTGCCTTACAAGCTACCATTTTGGGCACCCAGTCATTAAATCCAGCCACTCTTCATTTAGTAATTTTTTAGTAATTTTTTAAGGGTAGTTTAAAAGTTTGAAACAACAAAAAAAAAAATTATTTTGTTTAAATTTACATAACAAAAATCCAAAAAATAAAAAATCGAACTTCAAAAAATAAAAAAAGAGTTTGACAAGTAGTGACCATTCCATCTACGTGGATGCTAGCGTCAACAAACAATAGTAGAAGGTGGTTGGTCCATAAATGAAGGATGTCCAAAACCACAGCAGGGGCTTCACATAAGGCACCGTTAAGACGCCCCAGCTTTTCATGAGTTTCGGTAATCTTTAGAAAAACCTTATAGTCTCGTATTCTTTCCAAACTACGCATGCCCCCTGGTAGAACAACAAGGTCGAATATTTGGGATGCATAGTCTGAAGTGAAGGCATCTGCCACGAGTTTTACACCACTTGAGCATTTGATCTGTATATCCTTTTCGACCGATGCCATTGTGACAAGTGCACCACCACTGCCATATGCGATTGGAACAAGGACCTTTTTCTGAAGTGCCTCCATTGCACTAGGGATAACTGAATGCACAATACAGGGAAATTTATTGGTCTCTTCCAAGGAGAATGTATGAATGGAAGGTGAAGTGATTGTATATTTGCAAACCCAGTTTTTAATGAATTTATCCTGAACTCCATGCCTCTCATTATCAATTGAGCCATGTGGTTTATGCCTTAAGCTGCCTCTGCATTTTTATATTGAGTCGATGCCTTGATTCAACACATCCATCCATTTTCTATCATTGTTGAAGAGGCTGTATTTAAAAATAAATTATCGATATTGCAGCGGTACAGTTTTTTATTGTTTTTTTTTCAGTCTTTTCAAAATCCAATAATTTTATCCACCGAAAATATCTTCCCACAATTCAGGTTGCAGCTTCTCCCAATTGGGTGCCAAAGGATGGAAAGCTCACAGACGGGTTGAATTCTTCAATACCACTAAGCATGCCACCGTCATGGTTTCTCTGTCCATCCAAATTTCAATCCATTCTCATTTTTCGGAGAACATATAATTGGTTGCTGATTATTCTCGAAACCCCAATTCGATATGCTACTAATAGTTGTCAATTTTCGATTTCCCTATGGGTTTTACGTTTCAAGAATATTTTGGTTCCTGACAATTGGAACCTGGAAAGAGGAAGAWTTTKTTTTTRCCAGTTTGTTAAAAAGAATAGTACTGGTTTGGTTATTGCTTTATGGTTCTTGGAACACAGAAACAAAGGARGGTGAAGGGAGAAAAGGATGGATTTCATCAACGTTGGACCTGACCCCTCATCGAGCATCTTGGYCGAGGCAGCTTCAACTACTCAACCAGGTCGGGTGGTTAATCCGTTCATTATACCTATTGAAAAGACTGATCGATTGCTCACCATATTCTCATATTAGGTCATTGGCATTTGTTGATCCATATTGGTTTCAAAGCATTATAGAAGAACAATTAGATGGAGCTGTCAATAGGCGAAATATCGGGCAACGAACTACCGAGAGCACCTTCAGGTCAAAGAAAATAGATCTGGGATGAATCGAGTTGTCCTTTACTTGTGCGTTCAATCGGGTGGGGCTTATGAGAGCTGTCGAACTTGTTGGTTTCATTTTCTATTCCACCCCCTTCCCCGATGCAGACAAGCAATAAATTCCTTCATGTTTTGAAAAAAAAAACACCATGGGCCTTCGACTAATCAAACGTACCATCTGTATAATAAATCCTGGTTATGACGAAACAATAACAGTGCCAAAATAATCAATTCTCCAAATAGCTCGGGCATGTATACAACATTTACTAGATATAACATGTACCGTTCACATGTATGAAGGGTTCGTATGAGGGTTTTTTTCAATGCTTGTCTAACGAATGTGATATGTCTACTTCGAAACCTGCAAAAATGTGACTGGAATGCCTTTTCTGCTGATTCACAATCTTATTCATAGTTATGTATTAAATTTGATTCATTACAATAACACCCGATGATGATAAATAATCTTAACTAATTTAATCTCAAATAAATTAATTTAGACATGCACATAAGTATTAGAGGGATACAGCACATAAGCACATAAGTATTGTTGGAATTTGGTGACAACCAATTACCAAAAATAGATTTGGATCTTATTATTTTGTGTTGGTTACAATTAAATATATCAAATTAGAATATGGATAAGGATTGCATTTAATATTCAGTTTCATGTATGAATGTATAAATTCATGTAAGTCAGTAGAGGCGACTGTGAGAGATGAGTGTATGAGAGAGATGTAATCTCCATAATCAGAATAATAAGAAAACCGATGCTTATACTTGGTGGACGTAGCTCAACGTTTGAGTGAACCACGATAAATCCCTGTGTCTATTATCTGTGTGTGATTGTTATTTATCATATGTGAATTGTGTTTCCGCATTATCAATTCTAACAAGTAGTATCAGAGGGAAGCAGATCAGTAAGGCCATCCATAATGCCAAAACCGTGAAGCCATCAGCAGGAGCTTTGGAGATCCGTGAGGCCATCCGTAGGAGCTGAATCTCTGTGTATAAAACAAGGACGGGAGAGAGCGTTGGTTCAAGTCAGCGCTGGGCTTGAGGGAGCGCTGATTAGCTGCCCGTTACGTTTTCTTCAAATTCCAATTTTGAGCGGATGATTTATTTTGATAAGAGGAGCGTTGTGGGAGCGCTTGTTGAGACACCGATCTCCCAATTAAAATATTCGCATGGTTTTTTTTTGAAAAATCAAAGTACGGCGAAATCTTGGTTTTTTCAAAATTGATTTTCTTTTTAAAAGGTGAAAGTCAAGTCAGGTGGAAGATGTTTTTTAATAGGTTTATTATATTTGGAATAAAATATAATATGTAAAAGGTGGAAGGGATTAAAGTAAAGGAGAACTTTTATTAAAAGGTTTTTAATTAAAAAAGACGGTGGATCTTTAATAAAAGGTTTTCTTTCACATTATTCTTCTTATTACCAATTATTCTTTCACATTTAAAAAGTCTTAGGTTTTATAAACAGTGGATATTGGGAGATTTTTTGCGCTAATGGTTAAGATGTAGAATTCGAAGTTTGAAGTTGAAAAGTTCAGTGGTTAAAACAACTTTGAGCTCTGGAAGCTCAAGATGTGGGATTTACTGGTGCAACAAGGGTTGCAAAAAAGCATTGACAGGCATTTCAAAGAAACCAACAGCCATGACGGAATGGGAATGAGAAGATATGGATGCGAAAGCTCTTAGCACCATTTGTTTTTGTCTGGCGGATGAGGTTTTGTTTAATATCGTGGGAGAGGATACAACATCAGGCTTATGGAGCAAGTTGGAAAGCCTATACATGACGAAGTCTTTGACAAGCAGAATCTACTTGAAGAGACAGTTGTACAGTTTGTCGATGAAAGAAGGTACAAAAGTTGTTGACCATTTAAATACCTTCAATACCCTTATAGTTCAATTGACTAGTATGGATGTTAAATTTGAACATGAGGATAAGGCTATTACACTATTGTGTTCGTTGCCTGAATCTTGGGATAATCTTGTTACCTCCATTAGCTTTAGCTCAGCAGATGTTTTAGATTATGACTCTATTGTGGGAGCTTTGTTGGCTGAGGAGATGAGGAGAAAATCTAGTAAAGAAACCTCAACTTCAAAGGCGATGATGGTCAGAGGTCGAACCACAAAGAAGAATGAGAGAATTTATTTTCGATCTATGTCAAGACAAAGAAAGGGTAAAGCAAAATGCTGGCACTGTGGCAAAACATGACATCTCAAGAAAGATTGCTGGAAGAGAAAGGAATCTAAGGAAAACTCGAATGAAGCAAATTTGGCTGTAACAAATTCAGGTATAATTGATCACGTTTTATCTATTTCTTGTAATTTACAATATCAAGAAGAATGACAGTTAGATTCAAATGCCTCCCACCACATGTGCTCACATAGAAATTGGTTCTTTTCTTACCAATCTGTTGATGAGGGTATAGTGTTTATGGGAAATGGTATTCCATGTAAAACTGTTGGGGTTGGCAGTATTAGAATTAGGATGTTCGATGATATTATTAGGGAATTAATGGATGTTAGATATTTACCTGAGCTTAAATCAAATTTGATTTCATTAGGAGTGTTGGATTCTTGTGGATATAGGTATACAGGTCAAGGTGGAGCTCTCACAGTGTCAAAAGGGAATTTAGTAGTAATGAAGGCAACAAAGGTTGATAGCCTTTATAAGCTGGAAGGCAGTACTGAAGTGGCATCTGAAGTGACA
>SNQJ01S0024830.1:196346-210408 GCA_010110895.2 Picea sitchensis | reverse complement strand
TTATATCTCTGCAAGTTATGATGATGGTATAAGGAGATGTTGTGTGTGGGATCCTACTTCTCACAAGGTCATCATTAACAGAGATATAATATGTATGGAACAACCAAAATGGTTGATTCAAGATCGCAATGGTAAATTTGTTTGTATGCTAGGTAATTCATTGTATGGCCTATTGGTACCCAAACAAATATACAAGATGTTTGAATCCTTCATAGTGAGTCATAATTTTTCAAAGGGTAGGAATGACTATACGATTTATAGTACATTAATAGTCTTGATGTTCTTTGCTGATGATATGCTCGATGCAAGCCGAAGCATGGATAAATTCAGTAAGAAAATGACTCAGGTGGATAGGACAATTTAGATGAGGGATCAAGAAGCAGCAAAACAAATTAAGGGCATGGAAGTACATAGATATGGTAATGGTAAGATGTCATTGGAGTTATGCATGAACATTATAAAACCATTTTTTATCCCTCTTGCTTTCCATTATAAGTTTTCTTCAAGTATATGGTCTGTCTATAAAGAAGAAAAGGTTATGTCTCGTGTACGTTCAGTAGGAGGTCTGTTGTATGCGATGAAATGGTTAAGACCAGATGTTTCACTTGCTAATGATGTTGTCAGAAACGTGACAGATTCAGGTGTTGCAGTGAAATGGGTGCTTCAATGTTTGAGAAGCACAAAGTCACCTATAATGGTTACACTGAGATGATCTGTGATGATTGTAATGTATATTATAATACCAGTGTTTTGGATAGAAGGAGACTTATCACTAAATATGTCTCACAACACAGTTGTGGAAGACATGTTGGAGGTGGAGCGACCCCTTGGGAAATCCAAACTCGTGAAAGTCACACAAGTGAGATCATGAAACCAGTTTTATTAGAGAAGTTGCAGTGGTGCTTGGCTTCTCTTGGCTTGCAGCAAAGGTGATGAACAAAAGGAAGAAGCAAGGTATCAGGCTAATTGTGGTCAAGGTGGAGATTGTTGGGATTTGGTGACAACCAATTACCAAAAACAGATTTGGATCCTATTATTCTGTGTTGGTTATAACCAAATAGACCAAGTTAGAATATGGATAGGGATTTCATTTAATATTCAGTTTCATGTGTGAATGTATAAATTCATGTCAGCTCGTAGAGGCAAGACGACTGTGAGAGACTGAGTGTATGAGAGACTTGCAAATCTGATGTAATCTCCATAATCTGAATAATAAGAGAACCGATGCCTATGCTTGGTGGGTGTAGCCCAACGTTTGGGTGAACCACGTGAAATCCTTGTGTCTATTATCTGTGTGTGATTGTTATTTATCATATGTGAATTGTGTTTCCGCATTGTCAATTCTAACAAGTATTAGATGGATACCATTATGTAAAGATTTATAGGTTTTAAGAGTTGTAATTAAGCTTTGATATTATATGTAATGGTTCAAATTTCGATAAATATAAGCACATAAAAATATAGCAATTTGCAGCCATTAACTTATAAAAATAAAGTTACATGGTTCATGATTACATAATTCATAAAAAGTGAGTGGTAAGAAACTTACTTGACAGGTGAAGGAATCAATGCCTTCCAATTTTTTATCCAGCATGTCGCAACTAAGTGTGAGAGATGACTCACCCCCCAACCTACCCCTTAATCATCATCACTAAGAACCCCCAATCACCTATCTATGCATGAGTTACCTTCATTATATAAAATTCTTCTTACCCATCCATCCATGAGTTACACTTGTCATTAAATAATTAATCATACATTTTTTAACATTTTTTTAATTTAGTTTTGTTTTAATTTTTTTCTTTTATTATAATTATAATTATTATTTTGTTTATTAAATTTATTTTAATTTATTATTATTTATTTATTATTTGAAAACCATTTATTTATTATTTAACAACATGGGGCATTACATGTGAAAACTTATACCATATACAAACCAAATAGTTTTCATATTGACCATGTACTCTATACACACCAAATTTTATACTTAAAAAGTAAATATTTGTTTTAAAACCTATACAAACCAAATTTTATGTCTATTTGAAAACAAATTATTTATTATTTACTTTTTTTATTATTATTTAATAATATGGAGCATTACATAGTCCAACTAAATTTGATGAAAACGTATATCATATATAAACCAAGGGTTTTCATATTGACCATATACATTGTACACACCAAATTTTATACTTGAATAATAACAAGTTTTCAAAAGTTTTAGTTTGAAAGCCTATACAAACCATGCCTAAAGGGTTTTTGTGTTGGAGTTACTTCACACACACCTAGGATTTCTTTTTCCTAAGGTTTTTCCTTGTTTATTAGTCATAATTAGTCATTATCCAGTCTCCTATATTTTAGGGGAGAATATTTCACTTGGAGAATATTCTCTTTTAGTTGACACTTCAATTTGACTAGTTGAGTTGAGTTTAGATGTTGCATTGGTTTTGTCACCATGAAACATTGGGATCATCACCATGCTAATGTGCACATGCCTTGGGATCATCACCAGACTGGCGCATTACACATGATTCCCTGATCTACTCATCACTAATCTTTGTTCAGTCAGTTAACTGAAGACTAGTTGACTAGTTAACTCAGCTAGGTGGCAGTTCACTCCTGTAACTGTCTGAGAGACTAGACTAGGTGGTAGTTCACTCCCGTAACTGTTGATGTGTGTCTAGATCACTCTAGACCACCACTATGGAACATTGGTTCTGCTCCAGTGCACACTCATTGAGTTATACGGAATATATCATGTGTAAATTATTCATTTATTCACAACGGTTAATGAGAATTCTTCCATTCTTTCTCTCCTTCTTCTTTCTCAATTTCTCTCTGCAAATGTGTGAATTATTGTTTATCTAGATATATTATGTGCAGGTTCAACACATTTACATGGTATCAGAGCTAACGGACTGCTAAGCAAAAGATACACCAAAAATTTTTGTAGGTACAAAAGATTGAAGACAACGGGAAGATGGATTTCCAAAAAGAATTCATTCTTACACCTTACAACTATTTTGCATGCAAGGAGAAAAGAGCCATACATATCCGAACCATAGGGTTGTACGGGTTAACCTTGAATATAGATACAAAACCGACATTAGCCATAGAAAAATCAAAGTACTTAAATCGCATGTATGAGGCACTCGAAACAATTTGCAATCTTATTTCTCTCGATCTCCTTCTTCACATATCTTCCTGTAAGACTCCAAATGAAGCCTAGACCACCTTGTAAGGGCTCTTTGGAAAACATGATGAGATGAGGGGACACATGTTGGAGGTGGAGCTGCTCACATTGAATCCAAAAATCTTCGACAATATCCAATATTTCTTTACAAAATTCAAGGATTTATTGTCACAACTCAAAGATTGCGGGGTTGATAAATCGAAGGAGGAGAAACAAATGGTTCTCACCATTCTCTCCAAGCTTGGTCCTGAATTCTCTGTATTCATATCCACATTCCATTCTATCAGATTCACCTCTGGAGCCACCTGGAAGATGCCTTCTCTTGAGGACTTTATCGAATCCTTGACACAAGAGAAAACCAAGTGCATCAACATGGGCACAATCAAAGGCCCAAGGGCGCATGCACTCACTGTGTAAGATGTCAGCCACAAATATCATAAATCTAAATATAAAGATAAACAGAAATATCATGCACATCAGAAGAAGGAAGGGTACACAAAACCCTTCACCGATGCCTCTGGATCCAAAGGGAAAAAGGGAAGAAAAGGGGAGAAATGCACGTACTGTTACAAAGGATTCCATCCATAATCCACATGCATACAAATAAAAATAGATCTAATGGCTGAAATACTTCAAAAAAACAACCTTGGATATTGCATCGTCGAGGGTGCCAAGAAGAAGAAGCCAGAAGATCAGAATTCCAAGAAAGACAATTCTAGCCATGCCTTGATTGTCATCAACTCCTCTTTCGATGCTTGGATCGTAGATTTAGGAGCATCACATCACATGGATGCCTCAAAAGTAGTATATTCTTCATTGGATACATGAAAAGGTCCTCCTATTCTAATGGGAGACAACTCTTCTGTCGAAGTCACTGGCAAAGGAAGGATTGAACTCACCAACGGAAGCTTCGAGAATGTGTTGCACGTTCCAAAAATTTCTGTTGACCTTCTCTCCATGTATCAGATGACAAATTATGGCACTGGAAAGAAATTCATATTCACACAAAATGTCGTGGACATCTATGACATGAAAACCAACTCCGGAGTTGCTACCGGTGAGGTAAATCATTAGTCTAGATTGTATAATTTTTCTGAATTCATTGAACCTGATTATGGTTTACTTCTTACTCATGATGATGAAAGTAGTAGGATATGGCACAAAAGGTTTCTACATTTGAATTTCAAATACATGCAACAACTTAGCAAGAAAATATTGGTTGATGGTATATTAGACATCCATTTATCCAAGGGAGTTTGTGAGGGATGTGTTCTCAGAAAACACCCTCAAGAGAAATTCGACAAAGGAAAGTCTCAACAAGCTTCCACACCTTTAGATCTTATCCACAGTTACCTTATGGGCCCTTTTCTTCATCCATCCATCAACAAAGCGAGGTTTGTTCTCATTTTTTTTGATAATTTCTCACGTTTTACATGGATTTACTTTCTCAAGAAAAAATCTGAGGTCTTTCAACACCTCAAAGATTTCAATGACTTGGTTGAGACACAGTCCTGTTGATGGATGAAATTGACCGCTCGTCAACTGGAGGAGTGAATCCGGTCCAGGGTTGTCTAAATAACCCAAACCGTTTGGATTAATCCACTCTGAAGGGTTTAGCAGCTCCGTTGACCGATCTAAGTTCTAGGAAAGCGAAAAAACTAAGCTAAAGAAACTAATTAAGTAAAAAAAACTACTGCAAACTATATACAAATCTAATATATATATATACAGTTTGCTAACTAATATTATAAAACAATAATCCTACTTATTAAATGTATAGTTATCGATATAATTAAATCTCTATTATATATACAGTATTCACAAAATGCAAATTTTGATCGAAATATGCAAAATCATATATGAATTGTCTTATGATAGCGAAGCTAGTATTTTTGATTTTTATAAATTTTATGAAAAAGAAATGAAATGACAGCTATCTAAGCTAAGCAATAAAATAACAATCCTAACTGTAAATCTAAACTATAGAAATGAACAGTGAAACGTGTTCATATTATAAGAAATTTATATCTTAACTAAACTAATTAAATAGCACTAACAGACTGACCTGTAATAGCGTTTCCTATTCGTCCTGTGCACAGTACTCGATTTCGCTGTTTGATGGGGGGAAACCCGCACCATATTTTCCAATACTTCACGTAAACACAAAGCAACAATGCTTTGAGTGCTAATGACAGAACAAGTGAGATGTAGCAACAACAATTTTATAATTTACAAATGATTACATTAAGATAATCTCACTGCAAAGATTTGTATATAACTGCTCATTTAACAAAGAAGATTAACCTTCTGTTCATTAAATTGAAACAGGACAATAGTTGTATGTAAAATGAGAGACATCAAATATGGACACTATTTAAATCCCATCACATCAACTTGTAACAAATTATGATATCTAAAGTAGTCAAAAATTTGATTACAAATTGAAATGAACAAAAACTTGAACAAAAGTATGATATATTGAAGCTAAAGTCGTACAAACATCTACTTTTATTCGAGTCTGAGTAATCACCAATCCATAGTCTCTGCTACCAAGTAGCGATGATCTTTATTTACAAAAATAATACATATATAAAGGCCACAGGATGAAAACATTCCTTGTGGAAATTATCAAAGCTGTTGCAAAAATTATGGGAACAATCTCCCAAATTCCTATTTCTATCTAAGATTAACAGCCTAATCCAAAAGTATGTAAGGAAAAAGCATGTTCAAAGATGCCACAGTGTTTCAGGATAAATCCGTGAGTGCGGACACAAACCGATCTCCCTAGATCCACCTGGATCTAGAACAAAACAGGACAGAATAATACACTTTCCTTAGATTTAACCTATTGAATGAACTAAGAGACTAGGATCATGTACATACCTTATGAACACTTTCCTTAGGTCTCTGTTGTTCCAAGCTTCGCTCCAATTCTCTTGTCCCATTCAGATCATAACAGTACAAACCAATCGAAGTGAAGGTAGATCAATATATTCAATAGCTAATCTATACATATGATCAAGGAATTATGTAATAAAGTGACATCATCTTTATGGGAAAGGGACATATTACTGTTATTGAATTAATTGAAAGTGAAACTTACAACCTGAGCCTTGATGTTATAGATCTCCTTTCGATGGCTCCTAGCTCTAACACACACACTTGCTCATGCATGAAGAAAATCAACCACTTTTGATGACCTTACTAGTGTCTCTAGCTGCTGTAGCATCAATCCTTCATACAATCTTGCATTGATTCTCCAATAAATCTCTTACTAGCTTGCTGCTTAACATTTTCCATGGGTAATCTCCTCAATATATAGGAGAAGATAGATTAGTTACTTGGATAGGAAATGATCCCAAGATATCAGGAAAACCAGTACTTAGATAACCATTTGCTAGCCAACTCATTCTTCTAGAAGATTCCCTTCTAGAAGGTTCGAGATTTTATCTTTTTCCTTCATTTGGAATATGTTCGCACCCTGAGAGTTAGGTACAGTGTGAACCCCTCGCACTCCAGCTTAATGCAGCCTGCGAGAATCAGGCATTCTCGCAGGCAAATATATAGGTAGCCTGCGAACCTCCCTTAAAAGTGTGATTTATGGAAGCAGACAAATGTAACTTTTCTTAGGAAAGTTTTCTTAGTGAAGAGATTGATTTTCCATCATCATAACATCATCATAATATCATCACGATGACCAAAATTGTGGATAACAGAATGCCCCCCAAAGTCTGAGAGTGGAACCAGTGACAGTTGATAGACTTTGTAAGTTGCATGTGTGTGTCGAGAACCAAGAGCACATCTAATTAGAGACATGCAAACATCCAAGCATCAACAGAATATCATGTATACCAATTCTGAGGTNCTAAATCTGATCGAGCATGCAAACTAAAGCAAGAGATGTATAAGTCAATGATCCAATAAGCCAAAAAGATGTAATTCAACAGATCTGAGCAGTTGAAAAAATCAAAACTTAATTTCAAAAATTTCAAAAATCTTGCTCGCAGGCAAGCAGTGCAACACAGTGCGAGAAGATAGGATTCTCGCAGGCCACCTTATAGCAAGGTGCGAGGTGTTCGTACTGGACCCTATATGCAGGGTGCGAACTTGACTGGTTCTCGCAGGCTATAAATGAACACAGTGCGAGAATTCCTGAAGATAATAAAATTTTTGAAAATGTAAGCAAAATTCCAACGGGCTTATAGACCCAGAAGGTCTCTCAGGGTATCCTGAGGACTCAAACACTGACAAAACAGGAGAGAAATGCAAATAGAGAAAATGGCCACAGAAAATTCAAAAATCATAAAGAAAAAGGGAATGGTTCCCCAGCGTAGTCGCCAATTTTGTTTCAGGATAAATCCGTGAGTGCGGACACAAACCGATCTCCCTAGATCCACCTAGATCTAGAACAAAACAGAACAAAATAATACACTTTCCCTAGATTTAACCTATTGAATGAACTAAGAGACTAGGATCATGTACATACCTTATGAACGCTTTCCTTAGGTCTCTGTTTTTCCAAGCTTCACTCCAATGCTCTTGTCCCATTCAGATCATAATAGTACAAACCAATTGAAGTGAAGGAAGATCAATATATTCAATAGCTAATCTATACATATGATCAAGGAATTATGTAATAAAGTGACATCATCTTTATGGGAAAGGGACATATTACTGTTATTGAATTAATTGAAAGTGAAACTTACAACCTGAGCCTTGATGTTATAGATATCCTTTCGATGGCTCCTAGCTCTAACACACACACTTGCTCATGCATGAAGAAAATCAACCACTTTTGATGACCTTGCTGGTGTCTCTAGCTGTTGTAGCATCAGTCCTTCATACAATATTGCACTAATTCTCCAATAAATCTCTTACTAGATTACTTCTTAACCTTTTCCATGAGTAATCTCCTCAATATATAGGAGAAGATAGATTAGTTACTTGGATAGGAAATGATCCCAAGATATCAGGAAAACCAGTACTTAGATAACCATTAACTAGCCAACTCATTCTTCTAGAAGATTCCCTTCTAGAAGGTTCGATATTTTATCTTTTTCCTTCATTTGGAAGATGTTCACACCCTGAGATTTAGGTACAGTGCGAACCCCTTGCACTCCAGCTTAATGCAGCCTGCGAGAATCAGGCATTCTCGCAGGCAAATATATAGGTAGCCTGCGAACCTCCCTTAAAAGTGTGATTTCTGGAAGCAGATAAATGTAACTTTTCTTAGGAAAGTGTTCTTAGTGAAGAGATTGATTTTCCATCATCATAACATCATCATAATATCATCATGATGACCAAAATTGTGGATAACACACAGTCAATCCAATCTCCTTTAAAATTCGTGTGTACCTATTAATGCACAAGAATACATGTTTTTCAGATTGTATTTTAGCTGTAAAATCAAAACAGTTCAAATTTTCATAACTAGCTACAGAATCTCATGATTCTGTAGCTAGTTGTTATTTACAAATAGAATCGTATTGTATCAATTCAATCATAACATAAATAGATGTGATTGAGAAAACAAATCCTTTATGCTAATTCAAAGCAAACAAAATCATTTAAAATCATTCTTGAAATACCATACCTCGGTTTCAGGGATTCGATTTGATCAAGCTATTTTTGAATTAACAATGGCAGTGGCCACCTCTAAATTTTTTAAAACTACAAAGCCTGTGGTCTTCTGCCTTTTATCATTAGCTAGCAACCTGTTGTTTTCTTTGGTTAGCACATTTACTCGGTCCTTCAAGGACTTGATTCAGGATTGGAGCAAAGGGATGTCTGTATAATATCGGTCCAGCCACGAGTTGCATTCGTCACACTGTGGTTGATCAGGCCATGTAATTACAGGTGAACAATTTCTCAATTTACTAGCAGTTCCACTATCGAGTTTGATCCTGGGGAAGTTGGGGTCATGTCTAAGGCATGGCAGGAGATTCGTCACATAATCATAGGGCTTGATTGAAAAAAAGGCTGTGTGAGTATGGATACTCCTCGGTTAGAACCCGCTCGATTTCAGAATTGGAATCTTCACTCAACAAAATTGGTTTTTGGTCTGTGTTTTGTTTAAGTTTATTACGAGCACACCTTGATACCCAACGCACGACCTTTTTACCCTTGCAATTGATATCACTGTAGCTTTTACCCTTTTTCTTTGCAGACCTCTTAACAGGCTTAGCACTGTCTTTTAGACATCAGTCAGGCACGGTGTTGGGTAGGGCATCGTTCGGGTAGGTTGAGGGTTCAACAGAGGGCAAGAGCATAGGAGGGGGAATGACAGGCCTGAAAAGGGTTTTTGTAACCACAGTCTTGTCAACATGTCCAGTTTCAAGACTGGCAAAGCCATTCCTCAACAAGAAAGCTTCCCAACAATCGCCACTCAACCTCAATTGATGGACTGTAATAATTTTAATTAAACAGTGGTGGAAGAGGCTGGAGTCGGCTTTCTCCCTCTTGAAACGTTTAGCCATTTTATACAAACTCCGAAGGAGGAAATGTGGCATATTTAAAAGAAAATCTATGAAACTCATGAGCAGCCGCAGGTGGTATAGGAAAACTAAACAGTATCTACCTTCGCATGTAATGAACTACTTGATAATAGCCAACAAATCATGCCATCAAGATTTAAGAGCTATAACCGGCATACCTTTGTCGCAACTGTTGATCTTCCTTGAGGTAAATAGTAGTGGCCATGGTACTTCATCAACCTTCAAATTTTTAAACCATTTCTTCCCTTTGTCTTGCAGACCAGTGGTTGAGCTAAGGAAATCCTTGTTCAACTCGAGTTGGATGTCCCCAACTTTGGCCCTATATCCATCGAATGTAAGTGCAAATTGTTGAGCGACTGCGAGGTTGAAACCCTCGAACTTCTCAATAAAAACCCACCAACCATTCCTCTCTAGGTCCTCTCGGGCGTTATCAAACAACTGTAAAGTCTGGGCACCATTGGGTTCAATTCGCACTATAGGAGCCATAGCTAATAGCACAAAATCAACAGGGTAATCGACGAGAGGGTTTGGCAGGGTAGACACAAAACCATTTTCCCCGCAGCTTCCCCAAAACAAGAAAAGGCAACCTGAAATGCAAGACAGAGCGTTAATGCTTATGCGTGCGAGGGTGGTAGAGTAAATTGGACCATGCAAAAATATCATGTCGGGCTGTACAATCGACGACGCATTGGTAAAATGTTACATTCAAATCACAATAGTGCATATCAAAAAGCATTGTAAACAACATGTCAAATGAACCACGATTTGACCCAAAAATTAATGTGTTCAATAAAACCATTGCATCGAAGTTTATAAATCAACACCATATTAATAATAATCAAAAGCATAGATATTTGGTGTTTTGATAATATGTGACAAGTGGTGTGTTTGAATTCAAGGAGTTATGACCACATAAACAAATAGGTTTATAACAATCCAAAAGATCATTTTAATGCAAGCAACATGAATTCCAACTATGGGTTTTCACGCTTGCAGTCATGAAAATGAGAACGAAAAGTAGGTATGCAAAATCGAAAGATAATGGTGTCGTTTTAAAAGTTGCGAGGAGTATTCGAAGGTTCAAAACCCTTGTGTAGGTAGCTTGTAAGGAAAAAGAAAGGAATTAATATGGCTGCCAACAATGGCGACACACTGGTAGAAGCAGTTATCTCTGCCAAACGGACAAGTCCAGATTAGGATAATGAGAAAAACTTCAACTCGAAAACAACCAGAAAACTGTTTGAACATCATCAATCATAAAAAATTCCAGCTTGTTATTTTAAAAGATGAAAACTTATGACAATCTTAACAAAAGCGAGTCATGATATTAAGGATAAAATCTCCAATACTGTTGACAGAGCCACTGCTGCTAGCAGGTGTCCTAGCAGGTGTCCATAGCCTCGACAGGGTTGCCATTTAACCCACTCCAATATCCGTATCTTTCCAGGAAGTTCCAGATTAGAATGAAGGACATTTAAGGTCAAGAGATTCCATATTTGAAAATTTTCATATACCTGACATTGCTTCGCTGCCAGCGGGCCTGTTTAGTACCCCGATGAAGTTATCTTGGCATCATGCATGCATTTACCCGCTGCCAACAAACGTGTTTAGTATCCCAGCAGGTTTACAAGCACTTCCCACAGCTCTTTAAGGATTTATTTGGTTTTCAAAGACATATAATTGAGTGGGGTGACGCTAAAAATTATGATATTTTGGACATATTTTAATAAATTACAGACCTTTAAAAAAAAAAATTTAACTATCCTTCATTAAGATATAGAGATAGTTTGTTAATAAACCGACCTTCGAAGGTAGGGAGACATCTTCTGAGTTGTTCTCTTAAGGAACAGGGACAACGTAAGAAGAAAATGGATGATCATGACAGGCTTCAATTACATATTGAAATCAATAAACTCCTTTCAAACAACAGGCTTTCTTTAACATGGCTGTAAATTTCAGAAGCATATCATAATTGATGTTTAAACAAACTTTGAGCAGTCATTTCAGAGGAGAATTTTTTCTGTTCTCTTAGTCTGAACAGTTCATGATACAGGTATGTGTATTCCAAAAGTAAAAACTGATAAGCATAAAGGAGAAATCAAAACCAAAACAGAAAAGAAAAATGAAAATAAAACAAAGGAAAAATATTTACATAGTGTACACAGGGTTGTCATCAGGTGAAATACCTTTTTAGAGCTTGGCCATTCACTGGATAGGTGTCTGGCTATCCCTCTAGACTCTGTAATCTAAAAGAGCTAGGACCCAATTTCTCAGCAATAAAAAACGGTCCTAGCCATAACTTCTTAAACTTCATATGCTCTCCCTTTCCCTCATGTGGTTTGTCCCATTTTAGGACAAGGTCACCTACTTTAAAGTTCCTGTCAGAGGCAGAGTTGGAATCAAACCATCTTTTAACCACTAGTTGATGCTGATCCAACTTTCGTTTTGCTTGAGCCCTTACCTCTTTTAGTTTTAATAATGCGTTAATTCGATTCTCCAAAGGGGGGCAGTTCTCTTCTTGTATTTTCTATGATAGCTGCAGTGAGGGAAGAAGAATATGTGGTGGCATAATTGCTTCTCTATCATAGACGAGAAAGAAGGGAGAGTTACCCACAACAGTTTTTGGGGTTACTCTATCAGCCCAAATTGCGTTTAACAGTGCATTATGCCAATTTTTGTGGTTTTCAGATACCGTTCTCTTGATGATTTTAATCAGATTATTGTTAGATGATTCTGCCAATCCATTTCCTTGAGGGTAATAACTGGCAGAATATTTTAATTTAATTCCTTTTTCTAGAGTGAACTCACTCATCTCAAGAGACGAAAAATAGGAAGTGTTATCGAATACTAAACAGTCAGGGATACCAAAACGAGTAATAATATTCAAATTTAAAAAGACAATTACCTGACTGGTATTCACATCTTTTAATGGGGTATCCTCAGACCACCTGGTGAAGTAATTTGTGGTTGTTATCATAAAATTGTGCTGCTGAGAGGATGGCGGATTGATCGGGCCTATAATATCAAGACCCCACTGCCGAAAAGGGGAGTCTACTGAAACAGACTGCAGAGGGAAGGCTGGTTTATGTATTCGTCCAGACGTTTTTTGACAAATAACACACTTGCAACACAAGGCATGAGTATCTTTAAAAAGTGTAGGCCAGTAAGAACCTGCTCTTAATAATTTATGGGCAGTGGTATCTCCACCAAAATGTCCACCAGCTTCTCCTGCGTGAAATTCTAATAAGACCTTTTCTGCATCATCTTTTTCAAGACAGTGCATTAGTACTCCATCAGAATTTTGACAAAACAGAATACCATTAATTAACTTAAAGGAGGAAGATTTCAATCTTAACACTCTTCTTTTAGTGGGATCCAGGTGACGAGGGGCTGACCCATGTTCAAGACAGAATTGTATATCATCATACCAGGGGCTAACAGGGTTTTGTGCACAGCAGATTAAATTTTGGTTGTGTTGTCCTGGGTTTGACACATCGTTTTCCTCTTGCTGTCTTCCTGCTGAGTCAACGACTAACTTGCATAGCCCTTTACCTATCACTATTTGTGCTGGGGTGATTTCTATGTCATACTCTTGTAAGGAGGTGACCCAGTTCGCCCTCTTTTCGCCTAGTTCTTTCTATACTAACATATTTCTAACGACTGGGTAAGGGACAATAATTTTCATCCTAGACTTCAAAAGATAAGATCGGAAGTGCTTTACTTCTTTAAAAACAACATAGGCTTGTGTTGACGGGCGAAATCGACCGTCCGTCAACTGAGAGAGTGGAACCGGTCCGGGGTTGTCTAAATAACCCAAGCCGTTTGGAATGGACCACCCTAATGATTTTAATGGCTCCATTGGCCGCTCTAAGGTCTCTTAAGAAAACCAAAGAGAAAAGATGATCTGAGCTAAGTGATCTAACTAAACTAAATAAAGCAAAACTAACTATAATAAAGGAAACTAGAAACTAATAAAACAAAGAAAGAAACTAACTTCACTAATCTAACTATGAACTACTAACTGTTATATATACAAGATACTAACTATGATTATAATAACTCAAATCAACTATCTAATTATCAAGTTAATTACAGTTTATTCACAAATATACATGGCATACAATCTACAGATTTGAATAAAACCTGCGAAACTAATTTGCTTGCTGTCCCAAGACAGCGAAGATAACTCTTTTTTTATTTTATGATTTATGAATAAGAAAGTAAACTACCTGAAATTAAACAATCTAATATAATTTACTGAAATTAAACGATCTAATATAAATCTAACTGAGATTACATCTATATTAAACTACTTAATTGAAACAGTAAACAACTAACTAATTGACCTGGAAACGCTCCAAGTCTGCCCTGT
>SNQJ01S0024830.1:165811-181656 GCA_010110895.2 Picea sitchensis | reverse complement strand
GATGATGTAACTGTGTTTTCCCAATCTGATGACGAGCACCTGCAACACCTTAGACGAGTCTTCGATAAATGTAGAAGGTTTGGGATTTCTTTAAATCCTAAGAAAAGCCTTTTCGGGCTAGAGGAAGAAAAACTGCTAGGACACATCATCTCCAAGGATGGAATCAAAATAGACCCCAACAGAATTGAGGCCATACAAAAATTAGAACACCCAAGAAACCTTAAAGAATTACAGTCTTTTATCGAGAGAATAAACTTTCTACGAAGATTCATTCCCAATCTGGTAGAGCTCCTCAGAAACATTACAAATATGCTAAAAAAGGATGTAAAAATAAAATGGTACTCCGAGTCCAGACAGTCTTTCAAACAAGTCTAATGAGCACTCATAGAAGCCCCTGTTTTGATCAGTCCCGATTTTACTAAGGATTTCTATCTTTTTTCTTTCGCTTTCGAACATACTATAGCAGCGGTGTTACTACAAAAGAACAGTGAAGGGTATGAGCAACCCATATCTTTCTTTAGTAAAGCGTTAAGAGACGCTGCTCTGAATTACAAGATAATGGAGAAACAAGCTTTTGCCTTGGTGAAAGCTATAAAAGATTTTAGGGTCTACATTCTCCATTACCACACCATAGCTTATGTTCCAAATGCGGTAGTAAAAGACATTTTGACACAGGACAATCCAGATGGAAGAAGGGGAAAATGGATTGCTGTCATTTTAGAATATGATATAGAGATTAAGCCTACAAAACTAATCAGGGGTCAAGGCCTAGCAAAATTAATGGCTGAATCTAACTTTCATGCTCTTGACATTAATTTTCTAGCTGCAGCAGACGAACAGGGCGAGATGGCGACTCCAAGTGTGAGAGAGGTATTTCTCAACTCTCCATGGTACACATACCTTATATTTGTTTTGCAAAATTTACAAGCTCCCCCTGGTTTGACTAAGACTAAAGCTAGATTTTTAAAGTTGAAAGCCTTAAAATTCTGTATTCTAGAAGGAAATTTCTATTGGAAAGATCCTGGAGGCATTCTGTTAAATTGTTTATTGAAAGATGAAGCTGACAACGTGTTACAAGAATTTCATGCAGGAGAATGTGGTGGCCATCTAAACTGGAAGGTCACAGCCAACAAAATACTCAGAGCTGGATTCTATTGGCCCACCCTATTCGTCGATGTACATCATAAAGTGACTGCATGTCATCAATGTCAGTTGTTTGAAGGCAAAACGAAACTCCTTCCTCTCCCCCTGAAACCGATCTCAGTTGAAGCCCCTTTCCAACAATGGGGACTGGACTTCATTGGAGAAATACACCCCCCTTCGTCAGGCCAACATAGGTGGATTCTCACTGCCACCGATTATTTTACCAAATGGATCGAAGCAGTACCAAGCAGGCAAGCCAATGACTCTTTTATTATCAAATTCCTTGAAAATAATATCTTGTCTCGGTTTGGATGTCCTAGAAATATTATAACTGATAATGCAGCTGCTTTCCGGTCGAAAAAGCTCATAGATTTCCGCAACCAATATCACATTGGTTTGGGGCATTCCATAGCTTACTACCCTCAGGGGAATGGGCTGGCGGAATCTTCAAACAAAACCTTGGTAAATATCATCAAGAAAACATTGCAGGAAAACAATAAATCATGGCACAACAAGTTGGTGTTCGCGTTATGGGCTGACATACTAACCACCAAAAGATCAATCGATATGTCACCATACCAGCTGGTCTATGGCACAGAGGAAGTTTTCCCCACTTCTTTAGGAGTCCTTGTTATGAATTTACTTCAAGATATACAAGCTGAGCCAAATGACTCACAGAGAAGGATCAACCAGATGATCTATTTGCAGCAGTCAAGGGAAGAATTTTTCAACAAGACTCAGGTAATCCAAGAAAACATCAAGAGATCTTTGACAAATGAACCAAGGAAGATGATTTTGAGCTAGGAGATTTGGTGCTGAGATGGGACACCAGAAATGAAGACAAGGGAAAGCATGGAAAATTTGACAGTCTGTGGAGAGGACCATACATGATCCAAGATTTCAGGGGAAACAATGCTTTCTTTCTAAACAACGCTGATGGGACAGATCTACCAGGAGGACCTGTAAATGGCAGAATGCTGAAACATTATGTGCCACCTCAGTAGAGACTCAATTTTTCACTCTCCATTGTACATACCATTCTTATTTTTATTTTTCGCCTGCATTTTCTAAGTGAAGAACATTAGTCAGTTGGTTGAAGCCGGAAGAGAAGGCCCTAAGCTGCTGACCACTATTTTTCCATTTTTTGAGAATAAAACCAACGAAGGCTACTAGGAAGAAATTTTCAGAATGACAGGAACTAGGATTCTTGGCACTTCACAGGGCAAGTACCATCCCCAAGTGGAGCCGCTGTTATCATCCTATAAGTTATAGGATCAACTGGTCACTGGGATATTATCTGTCTCTAGTGTTTTGTTGACAAATGATTTTTCATTCTGCAAATAATTTGAAAGAAAAAGAAAAAAGAAAGCAAAGAAAATAAAAAGAAAAAGAAAGAAAAGAAAAGAAAAAGAAAAGAAAAAGAAAAGAAAAGAGGGAATAAAAATAATTTCAATAAAAGCCCCATGCAATAATAGTAACTTGGTCCATACCTTTCAAGCATGGCCAAGTTCTTTTTAAATTTGATGTTGATAGGGTAGTGAATGAATTTGGCTAAACAGTTTAATCTTAGCCAAAGTGTCTAGGTAGATTAGTGAATAAATCTGGCCAGACTATCTAATCTTGGTCAGATAGCCCCAGGGTAGAGTAAATTCTTAACCCAACAGTCTAATCTGGGTTAATTGTCATAGGAAACTAGGTTAGAACATAGGTTAGTTTCATTGTTGCTTCATTTCAATAAGAACCAGTTTGATGTAAGTGGGACACCATGTTTTCAAATGTTTAAAAAGATCGTTTGCCTAACCCCTTGGTGGTGTCTACTTGGAAAACCTTGGAAAAACCCATAAAAAAGAATTTATCCTAAGTTTTTCCCCGGTGCATGTGTTTTCCGCTCCCCACTTATGCTCCCTGCACATATCAATGGTCCTGATCGTGGCACCCATATCTACGATGTACAGAGAATTCCGGATCTCCCCGACCGTTCTGCTTTTAATCGGGGGGGGTCCAGAATCGATGATAAGACTTGCGCTCATCTGGATGACTCAAGATCGAGCGCTCAAATCAACGGTCAATATTGGATTCCGGACCCCCCCGTCCGTTCTACCTTTAATGGAAGGCGGGTGGTCCAAAATGAGTGATAAAAGGCGCGCAAAGATCTGCAGCCAGGAAACAGGCGCACAAATCAACGACCCAAAATGGATTTCGGACCCCCCCGAATGATCTTCTTTTAACCGAGGGGGGGGGGGGTCCGGAATGGTTTTCTTCCTCTGGCGGGTCCCTTGTTATACATGGAGTCAATCTATTGCCCCGAGTCCCATCACCATCTGCTATCTGACATACCTCCGTCACCTATGGACGTCACCTTCCACCTTTTCCAAACTGGTCATGTCCCATAACTGTTGTAAGTCCTTCCCCCCTATTCGCTCGTGGCTAGCCCCTTACTATGACTTTTACCTCCAATCGATAGCCGCCATGTCACCCGTCCATATCCCTCAGTCACAGTCACCCGCCATCTCACCCTCAAAATGATCCATTGTCCATTTATTACTGGATAACCTATCCGTTATCCAGCTAACCTGTCTCCCATGCCCATCCGACCCCATTTTAAATAAAACTACCGTTATTCCCTTACTTTTGTTATTCACCCATCACACCAGATAAATTCACCGCTTACTCCTCCGTTACTTTCCATCGCCCTCATCCACAGTCAGTCGCCCCCACTAACGTTGTGTTTCTTGCAGGTACTGTTGTAGAAATGGCGCCAAAGTCCAAACAAACGGAAGGAGAAGAGAATTCGTTTCTTCCGCCTCCTGTCGACCTGGATAGGATCCCACTGGTCGACAAAGACCGATTAATCACGGACACTAAATGTGATTTTGATTTCTCAGACCTCCAGTCGTGGCTCAGGGAAGTTTTCCTAGAGCCGAGTGATGAAATTGGACTCTGGGAGTCCAATTTACCCCTCTACCTCTTCGCTCAGATCCACCATTTTCCCGAATTCGCTCTCAAGTGTCAAGCCCACTATATTCTCGAACAAAGAGCCGTCGTCTCCTCGTTCGGAGAGATCCTTTTCCTCATCACACCCGAGTCCATAGATCAGATGATGAAAATCCCCCGAGCCGACTCTATGTCTCCCTTCAACCTGGAAATCCTTACAGAGTTGTACCGGAAAATGACTTTTCCCCAAAGAGCTCAAATATTCGAGCTTTTCCTTCTCACATCCGCTCAATTCCCCTCCACAAATCCTCCTTATCCATATTCCATATTCTCGACTAAAGGAAACCAGGTCATCTCATCCCTTTGTGCTCTGTTGGGATACTATTCTGATTAGTGGGTAGATGAACCCATTCTGGGTTTTCTATCCATTTTCTCTAACGATGAAAATCCCACCACCTAGTTTGACTTCAGAACATTCTTGGCAGACAATATTCATGAACAGTTCATGAATTTCGGCACGGAAGGCATGTTCAGATATTCATCGATACTAGCATACTTGTTCGTCTTCTTCGAGGCAGATAAATTTGGCTTTTCCATGCAGAATATGGATGGAGATGGTAAACCTCAGGAAGTCACGGCGTGGACCTCCTTGCTAAAGCACAACTCCATTGATTTCAGTTTCAAGGAGTTCATCGACCAATTCTACCACCCTGTGGTAAGCATGCTAGGTGGCAGGCCCCAGCCTCAGATAAACGATGAAGTTCAAAGGAGCCTGCATATCTCGGACAACAAAAAGACCGGGGATTGGTACTTGTATCAAAATCACACCGAGATCAGGGTATACGGGTGCGATTTGGCACCATATAAGCTGCCCAAATACCTGTCTGTCAGAATTTTTTTGTTGGAATATATAAGGCAGATTATTAATTCAGATGATATCCATTTTGTATCATTGAAGAAAAAGCAGCAGCCTAGAATCAAGGGGCAGATTGGCTCCTTCATCTGCAACAATCGTGGCACCGGGGAAGAAGCAGACAGGATGTTGAGAGAAATGAAGTTCTTCATGATCTTCCCATGGAACTATGATCCTTATGGGATCATCTTAGAGATGAGGGTGAAGAACAAGAACATCCCATATGTTCATGAAGCTAGGCCTGAGGTGGAAAAATTTGCAAATCAGACAGTGTGGGAGCCTAACACATTGGTTGAAGTGGAACAACAGTTTCCCCCGACCACTGTGCCACCAACGACCATGCCACAGGTCCCAAAATAAAAGAGGCTGAGGCAGGATTTATCTCCGCCTGTCACTGAGGTATCTTCTGAGGAATTCCAGTTGCACACCAAGAGGCCTAAGACTTCGTCAGTCCCTAGCCCAACCGAGGAAAAAGAAGCCTCGTCCACCACAGTGACCAAGTCTGTTATTACACCCTTCAGGTTGAGCCTCCAGAAGGTCATTACCCCAGCATTGCCGAAGCAGTCCACAGACTCTCCATTGAGCACTCAACTAGGCAAGGTGGGACCTAAGCTAAGTATTTTCGATAAGTATGAGTTGATCAAGAAAAGGAACCATACCCTTACCAATAGTACTTGCGCTCAGTTTTGGAAGCAGACGTCGACTGCGCAGCATAGGCTGTTGTCTGCATTTGACACAGAAAAGGGAAGAATGCACATGGCCTTCCTCTAGGCACAGGTACCATATCCCAAGGTGATCACTCACTACAAGAGGGCCACCTTCGAATTCTAGACGAAGGATGTGCACCCAACCGATCAGATGGATCTGCACAAGCAGACCGAGGAAATGGTCTTCTACATGTTGGCGCATGCTTCCACTTCTATGTCCAAATTGCAGGTGTCCCTGAACAATGTTCAAACACAATTAAAGATGGAGAAGATATCGTCCTTTGAAAAGGACAATAGGATCAAAACTTTGGAGGAGCTGGTCCTCAAGATCGGTTATGATCCTTCAAACATGAAAGCAGTCGAGGAAATGATAAATAAGAAAAATGCTGACATAGCATCCTTGAGGAAGCAACTGAATCTCCCACCCACAGAGGATTTGCAAGCAAAGGAGATAGCAGAGAAAGAAGGCGAGAAGGATGAAAAATGCTCAAGCTACTCATGGAGCAGAATGCACAGCTCAAAGAAATGGAAGCTGAGATGGAGAAACTATTAAAGGAGAAAGAGAAACTGAAGCCAATGGAAGTCATTCCATTGAGTGCTATTCCAATTTCAAGAGTGAGCACAGCATCAGTGACAACAGTCCTATCCACGACTCCATTGACATCCCAGGAGAAAACAGGCCATCCAGAAGATCAGAGTAGAATTGGGAGACATGCCAACAGAGGCAAACGAGATCATCAAGTTCCTCAATTCTAAGACCAGGGAAGAGCTGGAAGAGATGAAGATTGAAGACAGAACAGAGACCATCCTTGAGGTCAAAAGAGTTTTGACCAAGAGAGGATTAATTATTCAGTTGGAAGATAAGGTTCAGGCTATGGACCTGGGGGTACACAATTTCTTCAGTAATATTGAGGCTCTCTAGAAGAAAGGTTTACCTGGTCTGAAGGTAATTAATGATAAACTGGTGACACTCCCAGATTACAAGAAGAGATTGGTTGATGTGTCTAAGGACAGTTAAAAGTTTGCAGGGATTCAAGGGAGCATCATCGGCAAGGCATTTCTAGATTCCCTTCAGTGGGACATCAGCATCCAACACGAGATTCGATACATCTTCCTCACAAAGCCTACATTTTCCAAGTACACAGAGATGGACGAAGTGTATCGAAGGCTGCTCAAAGTGAATGTGCCCAGTCATCTTAGATGGGAGGAACTCTGTGATCTGATCGATTAGCAGATGAGTTGTCCAGGTCGAGCCAGCTGTTCAGTCAGATGAAGTCATGCAGAAGCTTCATCAACGGCCCACCTAGAAATCGGTGTGCAATTACACCATGTCATCAAGCAGTTCCTTGATTTATGAAATTTGTTAAATTAGTTAGGCTAAAAATAGATTTAGCACGTCCTGGTCATTAATGACAGGATCGTTTGTAATTTGAGTTATAAATACTTCACCTTTTGAAGTTTTGAGGGTTGTTGATCTTCACACCCTGACGCTATCAGACTGTAATATTTTTGAAGAGATCTTCCATTAATATAAAGGAGGCACTTTTACAGGATTCTTGCGTGTATTCACTGGTGATGTTTTTCTCTCTAAGTTGAATGTTTTTCTCGCTTTGTTATCATATTGTTTTCTGAAATTGATCTTTAAGAGTAACGAAGGTTGCAGGATTTATCTCGTATACCCTGTTTCTGGCTCGAAAGATTCTAGTGTTTTATCTTCTGGTGTTTTCAATAAAGAAATTCTTAACTGCTTCTTTGTTGAAATTATCTTTCTCATCTTTTATGTTGTTCATCATTTAAGCTACTGAAAGATCAAATGATTATATTATCTCGCCCTATGGAAGTTTTCCCTTTGCGTTTTTGGTTTGTATTTCATATTTTATTAAAACACAGACCCGATAGCCCAATGGATGTGTAGACTGTCTCAACCAACTCGAAAAATTCTTTGACAACAAAACCGACCTATCTCTTTACCTAGCTTAATATTTAAAATCGGAAACATAACTAAATCATATAGAGAGATCCCTCTCTGAAGTTGGAAGGGCTAGATCCCAGCTTCAAAAGTGGTTGGATAAATTTACCTTAGTAGATTTATTCTGCTGTCAACCTCTAGGAAATTTACCAAGTGCTAACAGAAGGGAAAAAGATAAACTTGAAAATTTTCTAATGACAATAACTTTGCATAGTCCTTGTAACCATAACCAACTTGGAAAGTTGAGATGAACAAAAAAAGAGAGATAATAAACACATGAGTGCATGTAGGATGGGAATAATGTAGATCAGTAATAAATTATGAAAATTCCACAAGTAGAAAATAGTAAAACACCTTAGCATAAAGGTGGTATTCTCCTAGCTAGTCAAACATTAGTAATAGTTAAGCAGGGAACCCAATTTGAATAACGAAAATATGGAATTGTTAGGATTAGAGCAGTTAGTCAAAGCTCAAACAACTCCCTTAAGGTGTATACCTAATGTATAAGCATTGAAGTGCTAAGGGAACTATGAAAATATAATAAAGCCTAAGACAAATTTATGTAATTATAGTGAAGGGGTCTCTGTCAAGTGGTAAGTTGTCTTAAGGATATTGATGAGCATATTGAGATATATGAATGATGCATAAGGATGATTGGTAGGGGTCATAGTAATGACCTGCATAATTTAAAGTGTCAAGTTAGGAAGATATGAATTATAACACTTGCAATTGGTGAGGAATGACAAGTGATAGAATGAGAAAGGGTTTAAATGTTTAAATGTTCAAAGTATAACAATTGTTTACTTCTTAGTTTCTAGATCTTCAACGACAAAGGAAATAGACCATGTGATAAATGAGTCTTAGAAACTAATGAGAAAACACCTGGCATGAAAAGCTAGAAGCTTGAGTGCTAATTATGAGTTATATATTTCAATTAGATGATCTAATCCTTTTGAGGGTGATCAATGATAATTACCAGGTGGTGGATAAATCACTAGAGTTTAACCATTCATTCATGTGTGTGGATTAAGCATGAGAGAAAAATTAAATAACGATGGCCTGGTATTTACATGCTATCGGGTATAACTGTCCTTGAATGCATAAGTTGGTGATGTAAAGTGACATAAGAACCTCGGGTAATGATCAAAAGTTTAAAAAATTCAGAATTTAAATATTGATGATTTAAGGATTGCTAGTACAGTCAGTAATAAATTGGTGTTGAAATTCACAAAATTTCACTATGTGGGAAAGAATACATGCTAACAGATTGTGACTCTGGATGATGGGGGATTACTTGAAGGTTAAATAGTGTATTCAGACAAGGAAAATATATGAAAAATTTATCATATGGATAAGGTGACTATACATATCCCGTACATTGTCAACCTTCTTGTTGAAAGAAGAGGAAATGATAATCAGGAAACAATTGGAATCTAGATGATCATATAACACTCATAGTATTGATGATCCTTTGTAGAGTTAGCTTAGGCTGATGAACTTAATCAAGTAGATCCATATAGGATGGATGTAAAATTTTGTATTCACTATTTATTGATGCAAGCTAATAAATTTAATTTTTCTCATGAATCATGATAAGAACACTCATGATGTTTTTATTTCTCTACATGTGATATGTGTTGAGATAATTATCATATTCATAATGTTACGTTAAAATGTAGTTCCATTGATTATGTTAATGCAATTTTATATACTTGATAAAGATATGTTGAGGCTATGATATTATCATAAGTATTTCATGATGAGATGTTTCATGATGACATGTGTGAGCATGTGGTGATGACAATGATGTTGTATTTTCATGATGACATGTGAGATTTAGTATGTGGAGTTATTTTTCTTAAGATGATGATTTTATGATTATAATTAATGCATTGGATGCATGTTGTGAGGTGGTGATTGACAGGAAATCCACCAGTGGGTCGAGAGGGATAGTTTATTTGATGATCTCGTGGGAGCCCATACCTATGAAGGAGAATATCTACAAAGTAACACCTTATGGGATGGGGACAATCTCAATAAACCAACCTTTGCCAGTGGTTCTTTTGTTGTCTATAAGTCTTGATGGGAAATGGGACCATCTTGAGTATGCCATAGTGCTTGATATTGGAGTTGTGATGTCAAAGTCCAAAACAAGGGTTGGAGTATTACTCATTAGTGGTGTTGTGGAATTGGACTTCAATGCCTGGGGCATGTACTGGGTAGTTGTGAAGGGATTTTAGAGGTGAGTGCACAAATTTGGTGGACGATAAAGTGACAACGAGGTGAGTATGAACACACACTTGTAGTAACGCATGTGCATTTCTAGGAACACGCACGCATTCATGATGTTAGAGGTTTGTAAAACCCTGAACCAACACTTAGCGTACCCCATAGGCATGTTCCCAGGAATGTGCGCGCATTCTTAAAAATGTGTGTGCATTCATAGGAATGCGCACACATTCTTGTCGTGCCATTTTTTAAGGGACCACGAGCGTGATTTGTGCTCATTTGAATAGACCACACCTCACATTTTTCAATTCATTGAGAAAATCTAAAGGAGCAGAACACCAAGCATATACAAGATATGAACACCGTGTCCAAATTAAGCTAGTAATGTTTGATTTCTCTTGTTTTCCTCCCACTCTAGTAATTTTTTACGTTTCATTTAAATATGTGCTAAAAATATTTAAGATAATGATACAATATTTCTTGATGAACTTCATGTATAAATTTGAAATATCATGAGAGCCCCTAACTTCAATGACATTTACTTGGTTTAGGCCATGCAAAAACCTACTTGGTATACAATAAACCCTAGGTACACCAATTCGTTTTTAAATAATTCACACTTCTTCAAATTAATTCATAATTACTCTTTAACCAAGGTCTCAAACATCAATGTTAGATGTTCTAGATTCTTATTTTTTCTCTCATTATATATCAAAATATCATCTAGATACATAGCCAATAAATTACGAGTGTATACTAACAACAATAATATCATCAACTCATAGTCCTTTTGCATTGAATGCAATTTTCCATTCACCACCTTCTTTAATTATAGTTTAATGGTACCCACTCTTGATACTTATCTCAAGAAAATATTTGGTGCCACACAAATTGTCATCAAATCATCCATACTCGGTAAAGGAAATCTATTTACTAATGTGTTCTTATTCAATTCTATAGTATATATACACATTCTACAATAACCATCCCTATTTTGTGTAATCAATATTGAAACCATACACAAGCTCATACTTTCCCTAATCAATATAATTTTGACAACAACTATGCTACCTATTAATTAAACTTTACTCTCTTCATCAAACTGATCTTATACACAACTTGATTAGAACATCATGCACATAATCAATTGTATGCCATGCACAATTCTCCTCTTAGGTGACAAGCCATTGGAATTGTCATTTTGCACAATGTCTACATACCCCTTTAGCAAATATTCCATGTCCTAAAAAATTGCATGTTTCCAAGAGTTTTCAATTTCATTATTGTGTTGTATGTCTCACTCAACTCTTCTCTAAACAACATCATAATATTCCTTCATTTATTTAACCATGCTTTGGAACATTGCAAATGCTAGAAACACTTCTCTAGGGTCTTCATGTTTCAATGAAAATAATTGTATCATTTCATCATCCTTCTTGATGGTATAAACATTTTTTCTTCTATCATATATTGTTCATCTGTAAAATTGTCATAGTGTTCACAATAACAAATTGAAATCTATTATGAATATAAAATAATGCATGTATGTGCACATGATTATTTTATTGTTTTTTAAATTTCTTAAACTATTTATTCACATGTCTTTTGTAATTTTCTATTTTAATTTAAAAAATGATCTAATTTATATGCCATGCCTTATTAAATTGCAACATATACTATTAATATGGAAGCCAGATACAATGAAAACCCCACAAAATCACACCAAGGTGCAGAAAACACCAACCCAACACAACCACCAAACATAAACAAACAAACGGATGAGGGGTTGATCACTTTGAGATCTCTTGCCCATGAATAAAGGGGTACAAGAGAGCCTAGCCAAGTGTCTTTGGCCACTTCATTGGGTTCCATTGTATCATCCATTGCAAGTGCCCAAGGTAAATTAACTACTATTTCTGAATACATGGCTAGGATGTTCGAGTATTACATGACTGGACTTAATAAAAACCAAGTGTAATGTTCCCCAACTTAACTGAGGAACATTACTTATGGAAAAACACATAAATTCAAAAATTTCCTTTGCTAGTTAATTCCTGTAGCTTACCATCTACAAATTAAATACATATGCAACTGGATTCAGATACCCATAATTAAAGGCATATAAAACATTCCAAATGAACATAAATGTAGCTAATAAAATCATCTACAATATCATATAAAACCACTCTCATACACGTGATAAAATGCACAACCATAAAACTCATAAGATAACTCAGAAAATAGATAAACACTTATCTTCTTAAAACGTTTGTGAAACTAGCTATTTGGGAAGGATGTTCCTCCCAACTATAGACTTGTTGTTCCAAATCTCAATATCAAGTCACCCCTAAGTTGGGGCTAGGAATCCACAAGAGAAGGGTGCCTCTAACAGTCCACTCATAGCTCTAAATCCCACAACCCACTGGTATTCTCCTTTATTTATCCAAAATTTCCTCCAACTCTCTTCCTCTTGACATGCCCAACCCAAGGAATGTACCTCTTCACTGCTCTCAATCCATAAGGTGTCCCATTTGTTTATCATGGTCTCTCTGGAATAGGTAACCAAGAATATCTGTGTTGATAAATCAAGGGAATTCACTTCTAGGAAAACTACTAGGAAAATAACAACAACACTTGTTTTTATTGGGAGACTCACCCAAGAGTTCACTCTTTAGGTCTGAAAACTTATCTCTTCAATATTTAGCTCGATAATGCTCAAAAAAAGATGCATCATGCTCCAGAACTTTCCCAACCTTCTTGGTCATCTCCCATACTCTTTTTCCTTGCTCCCCCCTTGTTGTTTAGGCAAAACTGAATGTGAAAAAATGTGTATTCTCCCCCATACAAATTTTCCTCTATTTTCCTAAGGTAGTTTACTTATCACTTTACCCAATGTTGATTGTATTGTATCCCCATGCTTCCAATAAATATGGAAGTGACTTCTACACCCACCCCCTGACATGTATTTAATGATTGAGCTCTCTTACACTCAATCAAAATAATAATAATTATCCCCAATGATAATTAAACTCAGAAATATAGGTTTGGATTAATACCCACAATTAATTCCCTCCTAGGATCCCTCTTAGACAATTCCCTCCTTGGACCCCTCTTAGACACTCTTAGAAATTTCCCTCTCTTGTGGATAAATCAACCCCCATCTCTGTCCATAGCCATATTCATATCTACATTATGAATTAATTGAAATGAGGATTATAGTGGGGATGTTACATTCCCCTGACCCTAAAATTGTGCACCGTCCTTGGTGCACACTATGCCAATATACATATATCCAGATTTACATCACAATACTTAGAAAATAAAATTATGCAATTTCACAAATCCAGGAGTAGTTCGAACCATAATATCTTGTTCTTCTCAATTCACTGGACCAATGAATGCAGCATTCGTTTACCAGGGATAACCCAAGGAATATACCATTTGTTTATCAGGGCTCCCAACATAGTTGGATATGACTTTGAGATGTGGTTCCGGAACTCTAGCTGCTGAAAATGGAGTCTTGCATTCTGTTTTCTTCAAAATTGTCAAAAATTTGCAGGTATTCTTCCCACATGTTTTCTTCATACTCCCATGTATAATATTCAATACCATAGCAGGCCCATTGAACCTTTACCATCCCTATGGATTTTTTCCTGAGCACTTTGAATTTTCGGTCTAGGATGCGTACTAGTTCCACCCAGAAATCCCATTCGTTCTCCACCTGGATCACATTGCAATCAATTATGTGGTTAGGGACATGCACATATTTCTTTAATAATGACACATGAAACACATTATTCACTCTCATGGATGTAGGAAATGCTAGCATGTATGCAACTGACCCTATCTTTTCTAATATTTCAAAAGTTCCACAATATCTTTCTTCCAACTTTGGACAACTTCCTAATATTAGAAAACTTCTTTTCACTTTCACTTTTAAAAACACATGTTCATCCACTTTGAAATATCTAAAAACTCTATTCTTGTTTGCATAATTTTTTTTCCTATCCTGGGAAGCCTTTAAATTCTTCTTGATCTTTTTCATATGCTCTTCCATTTCCTTTAAAAAATCTACCCAACAACTGCCCTGTCCGCTGGATTATTCCAACTCACTGGAGTGTTACACTTTCTGCCATACAAGGCTTCAAATGGACTCATCTTTAATGAGACTTGATACCCATTACTGTAAGAAAATTCCACTAAGTGGATATAATCTTCCAACTTCTATGGATTATCCATCACATACATTCTAAGCATGTTCTCAATTATTCTATGAGTCCTCTCTATTTTCCCATTTGAATCTAGGTGATACGTTGTATTGAGATTTAAATTTGTCCAAATCCCTTGAACAAACCTTTCCAAAAATTGGATGTAAACTTTGATCTTTATCTGAAACAATTTCCGTAGGCACTCCATGTAGCCTGACAACTTCCTTCATGTAAATATCTACAATTTTTGCTACTTTGTGTGTAGTCTTTACAAGAATAAAATGTGAAGGTTTTGTTAGCTTGTTGACCACTATCATGATGAAATCATGTTTCTTCACTTTTCTAGGCAAGTTTGTAATGAAATCAATTGTAGACACTGTTAGAATGTGCTCGTTTTACCATAGACAATATCACTATTGTCACCCAACCATAGGCCGAAGCCACCCTCCGAGCACCTTGATCTTGACAAAGAGAAGAATCCTGGTAGCAATCCAATAGCCAAGCAAGGCTAATGCACCAAGCAAGAAGTAACCAAAGCTGATTAGAGAGTCCAACCTAAAATATAGAAGCAATAGGCTTCAGAACTAGCGACAACACCTTCTCCATAACTTGCGCACAAGATTGCCAGATTGTAGTGCACATAAGTGCCTCTCTGCAATTCTGAGAAGTGTGTGTAAAAAGAGAACGAGCACCCTGTATTTATACTAGCTCTGGTAGGCTACCTGGGCCAAATTCTCATTCTGGGTACTGATTAATTCATATTAATTATCTCTCTCAACCGACATCTCTTCTAGGGTTTCATTCACTTCTTTTCTTGCTTCCAAAATATTCTAATCTCGTCAAAGGGTCACAATGGAAGTTGATACCTCCCGAAGCTACCATAATATCAACATTCCCTCCTAGCCAGGGAGGTATAATTGATAATGGTATTGAGCATAAACAAACCATTCAACCGGTAGCATCATGAGCACCTATCATTATAATCCAACTGGATAATCTCCATGACAACTGATAGAACACAACTATTTTTATCCATAGTAGTACACAACTACTCAAACCGTGACACATAGTCACAAACAATGGAACATATCCACTATAGTAGCATATCTCTACTGTCTGGACACATGCAATCTACATAACAATCATCTGATATCAACCTACACATAAAAATATTGTTATGATATAAACTGAATCATCTAGGCCATTATTTCATTCACATCCGTGAGATCTAAAAGAGAATCTACCCTCAGAGTAGAACATCAATGATGGGCTGTCTGGACTATTCTTCTCAAGCAAGGAAGAATAATTGTCTTGATTTCTAAGCCTGGGCCATTCCCCACCCTGGGCCATTCCTCCGGCACTAAACAAAGTGCAACCTGGAGAGAATGAGTCTACCCTAGGGAATGCCTGTCCCTGATTGCTGAACCTGGACCATTCACCTATCTAGGCCATTCCTTCGGCACTAAATAAAGTGAAACCTAGAGAGAATGAATTTTCCCTAGGGAATGACTATCTGGACCATTTCGAAAGGAAATGACTATCCTGCACCAACCTCCAAAACATACCGTTATTTGAAACTACTCATAACTGTGAGCTTCGAAAGAATGACCGTCCAGCAAGGCTGACCAGTCTTCTTGAGTAAACCTCAAGAAGAGAGACTATCCTAGACCATTCCCCATGTTAACCACAATGGGAAATCACTGTCTATGGTACATCAACAATCCATCGAACCATTTTCATTA
>SNQJ01S0024830.1:131823-165761 GCA_010110895.2 Picea sitchensis | reverse complement strand
CTTCTGTTTCCTACTACCCAAGATATCATTTCGAACCATTTTCATTACGAAAATGACTGTTCGATCTGGACCATTTTTCGAACTGGAAAATGCCTGTCCATCTGAAATCTTAACCACTTTCCAAACTAGAAAGAAACTGCCCAAGCTGGAACATTTTTCTAACTTGAAAATGACTATCCTCAATTCAATGATATGTCAGTGCTCCCTCCCAACTTGGAGAGTCATTTCTTCCCTTTCAACTAAGGGATTTATTTCCACGATCCCCAATTTGTCTCGAAAATATGCAAACTTTATTTTTGACAGAGGATTTGTCAGGATATCTGTTATCTGCTCATCTGTGGGGATATAATGGAGCTTTACTTATCCTTCCTGGACTTTATCTCGAATATAGTAGTATTTGATCTCAATATGTTTTGACCGTTCATGAAACACTAGGTGTTCTGATAGCCTTATACAACCCTGATTGTCACAGTGTATTATGGTCGAATCTGGAACCTGATCAAATAAATCGAAGATTAGATTTTCAGCCATATTGCTTATGTACATGCCTCACATGCTGTGATATATTCTTCTTCTGCTGTGCTGAGTGCGACAGACTTCTGTTTCCTACTACCCAAGATATCATAGCGGAGCCCAAGCTAAAACACATCCCTGAAGTACTCTTTCTGTCTTCTGCACTTCCTGCCCAATCTGAATCTGTGAATCCATGAAGCTGTATATCATTGGATGCAGTATATCTTAAACCATAGTTTAGTGTTCCACGAATATATATTAGAACATTCTTTGTAGCTATCCAATGCTCATGTATAGGTTCCATCTGGAACTGGCTTAGTGTGTTCACGGAAAAGAAAATGTCTGGTTGAGTATTTACCAAATACATCAATGACCCAATCAATTGTCGATATAGTGATGGATCTACTGGATCAGAATTTGAAGCTCTTACTTTTCTTATATCTGTAGTCATAGGAGTGTCCATGGATTTTCAATCCATCATTCCAAACTTCTGAAGAATATTTATTGCATACTTTCCTTGTCCAAGGAATACTTCACCATGCTTCTGCCATACTTGTAGTCTCAAGTAATAATGCATGAGACCAAGATCTTTCATATCAAACTCAGAAGCTAGTTCTTTTTTGCACTGGATGATGAGAGACTCTTCACATGTTAGGAATATATCATCAACATATAGTAGTAGAATCACAGGCGCATTGTTCACGACTTTGTAGTAAAGATTTGGATCTGCATGACTTTTGGAGAAACCAAGTCTCGTTAGATAGATTTCTATTCTGGCATACCAAGCTCTTGGAGCTTGCTTGAGTCCATATAAATATTTCTTTAGTTTGCAAACATGAGTGTCTCTAGAATGTACTTCAAACCCTTGAGGTTGTTCAATATATACTTCTTCTTTGATTGCTCCATTGAGGAAAGCTATTTTTACATCCATCTGATGTAAAATCCATCCCGTGGAAGCAGCAAAATATATGATATCTCTAATGGAAGTATATCTAGCAACCAGAGAAAATGTTTCATCATAGTCTTCTCCCTCTTTCTGGGAGAACCCTCTAGCCACAAACCTTGCTTTATATTTATCCACGCTTCCGTCTATTACATGTTTGATCTTATATACCCATTTTGAAGTTACTACTGATTTCTCTTTAGGTCTAGGAACAATTTCCCATAAATCATTTTTCATGATAGATTGGTGTTCTTCCATCATAGCTTCTTTCCATTATTTCTTCTGAACTACCTCTTCAAATGTGGTAGGTTCTTCATCTAGAAGCTTTGTTATACATGCTGCATAGCTTGAGAATATTTTGGGCTTCTTACTCTTTCTGAAGCTCCCATCTGGGGCCTTGAGTCTTTCTGCTTCTTGTAAGGTAGCTTCAAGCCAAGATGGTTGTTTCTTGGTCTTAGGTATGGTGTCTGAATCAATGGTCTCACATGGTTGCATCGGATGATCAAATTGTTCCTTTTCTTCATTTTGATTTTTAGGAAGACATGTGCCTTTTTCCTTAGGCTCTTCATACTCTTCTTCTTCTATAGTTTCTTCTATGGATTTCTTGAAAGCCATCTTTTCATTGAAGGTCATGTCTCTACTGACTTCAATCTTGTGTTGTTCCAGGATATAGATTCTATAAGCCTTGGATGATTCGCTATATCCCACAAATATGCCCTTCTTTCGTGAGGGTTCTAATTTATTCTGTTTGTCCTTGGGAATGTGAGAGTAAACAAAACATCCAAAGATTCTTAGGTTTTCCACATTAGGTTTCTTACCTGAGAAGGCCTCTTCTAGAGTCATATCCTTCAATATGCAGTGAGGACTTTTGTTATGAACATATATTGCTGTCATGGATACTTCTCCCCATAAGAACATGGATAAACCTTGATTATTTAGTAGTGCCTTCACGGTTTCTTCAATAGATCTGTTCTTCCTTTCTGATAGACAATTTTGTTGAGGATTATGAGGAACAGTCAACTCCCTCCTAATCCCTGCCAATTTGCGGAATGTAGCGAATTCCTTTGATGTGTATTCTCCTCCATTATCTGTTCTCAAGGTCTTGATTTTCTTGTTCGTGAGGTTCTCTATCTCTGTTTTGAATTATTGAAACTTGTTGAATACTTCGTCCTCTGTCTTCAGAATATATAACCAAGTCTTTCTTGAGTAATCATCTATGAAGATTATGTAGTAAAGAGAATCTCCTAGAGATTTGACTGGCATCGGACTGCAAACATCTGAGTGTATTATATCTAGAGTCTACTTAGATCTATTTTTGTTGCTTGGGAATGGTTTCTTGATATTATTTCCAAGAGCACATCCTTTGCAAATTCCTTCATGTGTAGACTGAAATTTTGGTATTCCTTCACCCATCTTTTTGAGAAAAGGTAATGCTTGATAGTTAATATGAGCATACCTTATGTGCCAAAGTTCATTGGGATTGACTTCATCATGTACAAGAGATTCTTCATTTTTTTCTAGTAGTCTATATAGATTTCCTTCATGGGTTCCAATAACCCTAGCATTCTCTATGTTGGAATATTTATGCCAAGATAACACTTTTCCATCTACGAAATCTATTCTGTTTCCTTTGTCTTCTAGGCAAGATATGGATATAAGATTCTTTTCTAAACCAGGTACATATAAGAGATTGCTCAAATGAACATTGTTACCTATTTTTAACTTGACGGAGGCTTGTCCAAATCCTTCGACTGGGTAAGTGCTTTTGTCTCCAAGCTCTACATTGTATGATGTATTATTCTCATTTGGATTTGAGAGTCTGGCTTGATCTCCCATCATATGCCTAGAAGCTCCACTATCAATTATCCACATGTCATATTCAATCATTCATGTGAGTGCTGAGTAGTGTAGATGACTAGTCTTTTCACTCATGACTTCGGTTGACTGGTGACTTGTCATGCCTTGATCCAAAACTTCAAATTTGATGTTTCTGCCTTCTGAGATTGCCAAGAGATGTGTTGGACTAAGGCGCACTTGAATACCTTCTTATTGAACGAGATGTTCCATCACAAGGTGTTGGATTGGGGTTTTAGGGTTTCTGCAACTACTCCTGCTAGTAACCCTAGCGACAATGTCTTGGAAGCTTCTCCTGCTAGTAAACCCTAGTTGAAGTTCTTCAAAGAGATTAGTATCCTAATGGCTATGCTTCCTTCCAGCTGTTAGAATGAATGAAGAAGGTGTGGGACCATAACTTGTTAGAATGTGATCGTTTTACCATAGACAATATCACTATTGTCACCCAACCATAGGACGAAGCCACCCTCCGAGCACCTTGACCTTGACAGAGAGAAGAATCCTGGTAGAAATCCAATAGGAAAGCAAGGCTAATGCACCAAGCAAGAAGTAACCAAAGCTGATCAGAGAGTCCAACCCAAAATATAGAAGCAATAGGCTTCATAACTGGCGGCAACACCTTCTCCAGAAATTGTGCACAAGACTGCCAGACTGCAGTGCACACAACTACCTCTCTACAATTTTGAGAAGTGTGTGTAAAATGAGAACCGACGCCCTGTATTTATACTGGCTCTGGCAGGCTACCTGGGCCGACTTCTCAATCTGGGTACTAATTAATTCATATTAATTATCTCTCTTAGTCGACATCTCTTCTAGGGTTTCATTCACTTCTTTTCTTGGTTCCAGAATATTCTAATCTCATCAAAGGGTCACAATGGAGGTTGATACCTCCCGAAGATACCATAATATCAACATACACTTCCCATTTCCACTCAATAATGAGAATTTGATGTAGCAACCTCACTAGATGTCTATGCTCTGTTTTCACCTTTTGGCATTCTAGACACCTAGCTATGTAATTAGCCACTTCTTTCTTCATTCATGGCCAAAAGTATTGGCTCCTTACAATTGCAATTATCTTCTGATATCCTGGGTGCCCAACATATGGCACATTGTGCATTTCCATCAACACTATATTTTTAAACTCTCCAAAATTTGGCACATATATTTTTCCTTTGTACATGAGGATTCCATCCTCTTTTGGCTCATAATAATTAAATTTCTACTTTAAAATTCCTTGTTGTAATGTCTCTTTTATTTTTAGATATTGTTGATCTCAATTTGTAGCCTCTAAAATTGTTTTTTTTTTTTAAATATGTGCTAAACATATTGATGGATGAAATATGCACTTCATGAGATCTTCTGTTGAGTGCATCAACCATCTAGTTTCCCTTGCCTTTTATATGCTTAATTTCAAAGTCATATTCACTCATAAATTCCAACCATCTAGTTTGTCTTTCATTTAATGTTGGTTGTCCAAACAAATTCTTCAGACCAAAATGGTTTGTTCTTAAATCAAATATTCTCCCCATAAGGTAATGTCTCTAGATTTTAATGCATGAACAATTGTCACTAACTCCAAGTCATGTGTAGCGTAATTTCTTTCATGCTCTTTTAGTCTTATAGACTCATAACACACCACATGATCCTTTTAAGTGAGGACTCCCCCAAGCCCTTCCTTACATGCATCATTGCACATTACAAAATATTCATTTGGGTCTGCAATATTCAATATTGGTGCACTTATGAACATATCTTTCAACTGTTGAAAAAATTCTTCACATTTGGGAGTCCATTCAAAATTCACTCTCTTATTTTGCAAAGAAGTGATTGGTATTGCAATCTTTGAAGACCCCTTTATGAATATTCAGTAATAACCCACAAGACCCATGAAAGATACGATCTCTCTAACATTTTTTGTCACTGACCATCCTCTAATGGCCTTTATCTTCTCATGATCAACTGTTATCCCCACTGCTGAAATAATATGCCCCAAGTAGTGAATCTTCCTTTGATAAAATATGTACTTACTTATCTTGTCATACAACCTATGCTCTCTTAAAACTTGCAACACCAATCTTAAATGTTTCTCATTCTCTTCTTCTATCTTGGAGTAGATTAGAATATCATCCAAGAAAACAATTACAAACTTGTCTAGGTACTCCTTGAACACTCCCTTCATGAGGCACATGAAAAAATATCAGGCATTTGATATCCCAAATGGCACTAACATAATTTCATAATGCCCATATATTGTTTTGAATGTTGTTTTGCTGATGTCCTCTTCCTTTATCCTCACTTGATGATAAAATTATATCAATTCAATCTTGAAAAATATTCTTGCACCTCTCAACTAATCAAAAAGATCATCAATCCTTGGAAAAGGATATTTGTTATTTATTGTGACCTTATTCAACTGTCTGAAATCAATACACAGTCTTAAGGTTCCATGCTTCTTATTTACGAAAAGAACTGGGGCTCCCCAAGGTGACACACTTGGGCGTATATAACCCTTCTTTAACAACTCTTCAAGTTGCATTTGAAACTCTTTTAATATTGGTGTGCCCAATCTATAAGGTGTCTTGGACATTGGGGTAGGTCCTAGAACCAAATCAATAGAGAAATCAATGTATCTCTTTGGTGGAAATCCTAGGATTTCCCCCAAAACATCTTCAAACTATTTCAAGACCGAGTGGTCTTCAATGTTTACCACTTTATCATTGGCATCATCTTCCATATGGGATGAAATTTTTTTACATCCCTTCCTAAAACACTTTTTCAGTTGCATGGATGATATTTATCTAATATCTACAACTCTCATAATTCCTTGAATCTATCCTTGTTGTCCATCCTAATAAAGACAAGTTGTTGTTTTGTTGTAACAGTCTAGGACAACATTGTGTTTTTCTAACCAATCCATGCCAATAATAAATCATATGAACCCAATGGTATGGTATTCACATCTAGCTTTGTGTTGATTCCATTCATGTCTGTTGGAGAATATTTAACCAACTCATTGATATTTCTCTGATCCCTTGTGTCTAATTGAACTAACCGATATTTATTATTCTTACTCCTTTTCAAGTGAAATCTTTCAACAATGTTAGATTTTATGTAACTATGGCTAGCTCCAGAATCAATTAAAATTTCTATGGGATGGTTATCAATCTTACCTTCCACTTCCATCATGGGGGATTGATATTTTTATTTCTTGTTGTCCAAGGATGCTTAAATCCTTGGCATGCTTCCTCCCATGTCTTCAACTATTTCAACATCCTGAATTTTGTGAACAATCCTCATTCTTTCACCTTTGTGAGGGAAGTCCCTATATAAGTGATTTCCCTCACATCCCCAACATTGTACAGGCTGTTGCCTTGAATATCCTTTTTGATTTTATTGGGATTTGTTCTTGAAAAATGGTGGCTTAAAACATTTCTACCTTTTCTCTTTCTTACCCTTCATCTTATCATTCCAAGTCTTTTGGAAGATTGGCCTCTCTTTGCTCCGCTCATAAATATGATTTTCTCTCCTTATGGTCTCCTCCAAAGTCTTGGGGTTATCATATTGTATCTTGTCACTGAGAAAGAGGGTAACCGACTTCGAAACCTTTGGATTTTGACCTTCTCATCCTTTATGAATTCCACATACTTCAACAACTCAAAGAACCTCTTCTCATACTCATCCATTGTCATACTTCCCAACTTGAGTTAAAATAAATATTTCATATTTCTTTCATAATAATTCTTAAACAAATAATTCTCTTGGAAATATCCTTTGAATTGCCTCCATGATACCTTCCTCTCATCAAGGTGTTTTTCTTGTTTAAGATGATCCCACCACATGGCTACCTTTCCTTGCAAGTGGTAGGCTGCAATTATTGTTTCTACCCTGAAAAGATAATCATGCAGTGAGAAATATTTCTTCATTTCCAACAACTAGGCCTCAGTCTCTTCTCCCTTCCTATGCTCACCATTGAAGGTAGGTGACTTGATTTTCCTGAATTCACCTTGAAAGTTGTCTCCCTCAGGCCTTATCCTATGTCTCCTCATATGGGACACACTTGGGATGCTCCCTAGACCTAAACTTTCATGAGATCTCCTAGTGTATTTCTCTAGGAAATGAAGGCACCTTATCATGCTCCTTGAGGTCCTGGAATTCCCATGCTCATCCTTTCTGCTATGGGATTTGGATGATGTCACTTGTATAGCATTAGTTTCTTACTTTGCATCAGAGTCTATATTGGCTTGCCTCTACAACATGTTCAAGATCTGAATTATCTCTTCCTGATATTTCATAATATTTTCATTATCATCCCTGTAACACCACACTTATCTTTGCAAGATCCTCACAGTTACATGCTCATGCCTATCTCTTCTTCCATTAGACTATGTCTCAACATTTCCCATGTTGACATGTATCCCTTTTAATTCCTCTCCATGACTGTAGAAACCTTGGGAAACTTCCATCATTGTGGTTCTCATACAGGAACCAAAATTCCTTTCCGTACCTCTATTCTGCAAGAAAATGTGCATGCAAATAAATTTCTTTTAGAAAAAATATATACATACATAATTTTGGAAAAGAACACAAATTTTTCTACGCTTTAATGCCAACATTCATATTCTTTTGCATTGAATGTAACGTATACTAACCATATCAATTTTCTGGGTTTATAGATGGATTCTCCTCTCCAAGATATTTCCAATGACTTCTTTCTTTATCAATTATGATTTTTGAGCAGAAAGTTATGGCCATCTGAATATTTCTAATTTCCCCCTTTTTATACATTCTTCACTCTGGTGCAAGTAATCTCAAACACCAACTTCTACCACTTGTAGAAGTAAATATGTCAAGAACCAAAGAAAAATTTGTATGAGACATAGATAATAATTATGATAGGGAACTCACAACGACTCTTATATTGTCACTCTGATGCTCTAGTAAAAAAATACAACAATTTGGAAATGAAAATTTTGTCCTTTTTCAACCCTTTGGACCTTTGCTTAATTTGGACCTCTGCAAATGACCTGGACCCAGGTCTATGAAAACCACTATGTTTCATTTTCTGACAAATCAAAGAAGAAATGAGCAGTGGCCCATTTTTCACTTTTGTATATCTCATCACTGTGGAAAAAACCTAGAAGTTTCATCTCAATATGAATTAATATGTTCCAGTTATAGCCAAAATAAGATTTTGGCTCGAGGCTTGTTTTTTTTAAGACTAAAGTATAATTATGCATACGTGGTATCTCTACTGATGTGGCTGCTAATGTGGCATTATAGGTCCACATGGCACCATGAGGTGATTCCATTTCAACCTCTTGGACCACCTAGCCTTGCCTCATTATCCTTATCTCTCTTCTTTCTCTTACGTTGCCCTTAAACATTAATAAAATATTAATATTTTATGGGCCCCACCTGCCCAATTAGCACACATCTGACCCAGGATGGGAAAAGGGTCCCACCCTAACTATCAACTTCCATGTGGTACCCCTTAATTGGTTATGGATATGGGCATGTCCCATCCCACACCTTTACCTTGGTGCATGTGAACTTGCACATCTCCTAGATCTAGTGGTTGATATTTGGCGAGATCAATGAAAGAGAGGTCATGTCGCATCCAAAAAGTGCCCAAGATTTAACAAAACTTTGGGTCATGACATTCAAAATTGCATTCCATGTGACAATATCTATATGGTGTCACATGGTACAAGGCCTCAGACCAAAACCACCTCACTACCCATCCAACAATGGTTTATGGTATTGGCTATACCACCTTACGCATGTAGCTCCCATGTCACCTACCACCATGCCACTCACTGCCATAGTGGAACCACCACCATGACACCCACTGCCATTTTGGACCTGCTACCATGGCCCTACCTTTTTCATAGTCCACTTCACCTGTACCACATCACTGCCACATGGCCTCCACGTCATGTATGAAAAAATACCCAAAATTTCTGAAATTTCATTTTTTTTTTCCAGAATTGCTTAATTTTTAAATATTTACTAAGGACAGAATGGAACCCAAAATTAAGCTTTCTAATTTCCAATTTAGGCCTGGTACATTTTGACTAGACCTCTACACCCAAACTTCGACACTCTTATGTCGAATTCTCAACCAATTTCGCTACAAAAATTGAGGATTTTACCTAATTTCTCCCAATTCTTCATGGATACACTGTAATTTCCAAAACTTGACCAATTAAAGGCACCACACATGCATATTTAGAAATTTAAATTGGGTATTTTACCCCTAAACTCAAATTCACATAAATTACAAGCAATCTCCTCACACTTTTTCCTGAAAAAAAATTTGACAACCACATTGCAAACATTCTCTGAGCTTTAAATCTGCTATTTTATCTTCTGCGTGCTAAGTCTGGCCCATACAAGCTCATTGTTTGAACCTGTAGCTTTGATACCATTCTCTAACGTTTCCCAGCTTAACCGAGGAACATTACTTGTGGAAAAACACATAAATTCAAATATTTCTTCTACTAGTTAATTCCCGTAGGTTACCAACTATGAAATAAACACATATTCAACTAGATTATGATACTCATAATTAGATTGATCTACAACATTCCAAATGAATGTAAATCTAGCTAATAAACTCATATACAATAACACATAAAACAATTCTCATACACATGATAAAATGCACAGTCATGAACTCATAAGATAACTCAGAAAATAGATAAACACTTATCTTCTTAAAACATTTGTGCAACTAGCTATTTGGGAAGGATGTTCCACCCAACCATATACTTGTTGTTCCAAATATCAATAGAAAGTCACCTCTAAGTTAGGGCTAGGAATACACAAGAGAAGGCTGCCTCTAACCGTCCACTCGTAGCTCTAAATCCCACAACCCACTGATATTCTCCTACATTTATTCCAAATTTCCTCCATCTCTCTTCCTCTTGACATGTCCAACCCAAGGAATGCACCTCTTCACTGATCTCAGTCCCTCACATGTCCCATTCATTTATCAGGGTCTCTCTGGCACATGTAACCAAGAATATCCGTGTTGAGAAATTAAGGGAACTCACTGCTAGGAAAACAACAACAACACTTGTTTTTATAGGGAAACTCACCTAGGAATTCACTCTTCAGGCATGACAACCCGACTCTTCAATATTTATCTCTAGAATGCTCCAATTATGCTCAATCATGCTCCATAATTTTCCCAGCCTTCTTGGTCTAGCTTGTTTGATTTTTCAATAAGAAAGGTTTAAGCATGAAGTTCATTCCTTTTTAGCATTTAACTTAAACCATAAACAATTATGTTGCAACAACCAAGATCACGAGAAGAAACACCATGCACAAGAACACAAGAAGTATCCTAGGAAACCCTTCTCAACAAGGGAATAAAAATCAGCCAAATCCTTTGCTATATTATTTAAGAGAAATACCTTCACCGCCAAGAAAACCTAGCACACAAGAGGGTGCTTGAAAACCCTAGAAGACTAGCGTCCAAGAGAGGTGCACACTTTTTCCAAGAAGATGTACTTGCTGAAACTCACACAAAAGATACGATTCCTCAATGGGGAATCTACCTTTACTTATATTAGACTTGACCTGTCAACAAAAGTGTCTATTGGCACAATAGGGCCAACCTCTCTAAATCACAATATAATTAATAATAACCAGATTAATTATCTTTTACATTAATTATCAATTACATTGAGGTGGGGCCGACCTGTACCCTTTACATTACAATTAGGGTTACAGGAAGGTCTGACTCTTGAACAATATATCAAGGGATCTTATACACCCACTAGTGCTCAACCACTAGGGGCACATCCATAAGTATGTCCATATCTCTATCTCACTGTGTCTCACAGGAGAACCACAATCACTAGTGCTCAGCCACTAGGATCATGTTCACCTGTACTCATCCACATGCATGTCCACTCAACATATCTTCTTTCCCACTTCATTACACATGAGAGTCATCTAGAGTTCATCATATCAACTCTCTGCTCAGAGGAGGATAATACATCATCTTTATCTATGTCTCATAACGACGCACCCAACTCATGGGTATTCACACATTCACCTTCTACTCAACCATAGGCACATCCAACTCAACAAATCTCCTTTATCACTGCATTACACAGGAGAATCATTAGAAGTTCTTCTCAACTCTATGTAAGGAGGAGGCCATCTCTACATTCCATCTATGTCTCAGATAGGCACCACACACCCCTCTTAGGGGCTCTCTCTCAGGTTTTTGTCCTGGAGAATGTATCATGCACCTGTAATCATCAACACTCCCTCTCATCTAGGGAGGCATTCTCCACCAGGCCAAGTCTCTCACGAAAATACTCAAACTTTGTATTGGCAAGTGGTTTGGTGAAGATATCTGCGATATGTTCATGAGTAGGAAGATATTTCACGTGTACTGTCTTCCTATGCATCATGTCTCTGATGTAGTGATACTTTATCTCGATGTGTTTCGATCTGTCATGAAACATAGGGTTCTCAGAGAGCTTCACACAACTCTGGTTATCACAATGAATAGTAGTAGGATCCATATCATGATCGAATAAGTCAGTCAGAAGTTTGTGAAGCCACACTGCTTCGTAGAATGCTACACTCAATGCAATGTACTCTGCCTCTGCGGTGCTCAATGCCACAGAGCTTTGTTTTCTGCTACACCAGGAAACCATGGCAGACCCTAAAGTGAAGCAACAACCATAGGTGCTTTTTCTGTCCACTGCACTCCCTGCCCAATCTGCATCAGCATATCCTTGCAAGCTAAAGTCTACACTAGAGGAATATCTTAGGCCATAACCAACTCTGCCTCGTAAGTATCTCAATACATGTTTTGCAGCTATCCAGTGTGTCTGTCTTGGTTGGCTCATAAACTGGCTAAGAACATTCACTGCATAACATATGTCCGATATGGTGTTAACCAAATACATCAATGATCTAGTCAACTGTCTGTATAAGTTTCGATCTACCTCTCCTGAATCGATATCGCTCATTTTCTTCAAATCCATCACCATTGGAGTGGGCATGGATTTGCATTTTGTCATGCTGAACTTTTGCAATATCTCCATAGTATATTTTCCTTGACTCAGGAAAATCTCATCTGTCCTCTTCCATACTTCTAGTCCCAAGAAGTAGTGCATTAAGCCCAAGTCCTTCATTTCAAATTTAGCAGTCAATGCTCATTTTCATTTAACAATGAGTCTCTCTGAACTGGTGAGGAAAAGGTCATCCACATATAGGACCAAAATCAAACACTCATTGCCATCAATGTGATAATATAAGTTTGGATCAACAACACTTTTGTTGAAGCCCAAACTCATCAGAAATCCATACATTTTCTCATAACAAGCATGTGGTTCTTTTTTTAGAACATATAGGGCTTTCCTCAAACTACACACATGAGATATTTTGTTGTGTATAATGAATCCTTCTGAATGCTTCATATAAACTTCTTCATAAATTTCACCATTGAGAAAGGTTGTCTTTGTTATAATGTGCTCGTTTTACCATAGACAATATCACTATTGTCACCCAACCATAGGCCGAAGCCACCCTCTGAACACCTTGACCTTGACAGAGAGAAGAATCCTGGTGGCAATCCAATAGCCAAGCAAGAAGTAACCAAAGCTAATCAAAGAGTCCAACCCAAAAGAAAGAAGCAATAGGCTTTAGAACTGGCAGCAACAACTTCTCCAGAACTTGCACACAAGACTACCAAACTGCAGTGCGCACAAGTGCCTCTCTGCAATTTTGAGAAGTGTGTGTCAAATGAATATTGGCACCCTATATTTATACTAATCTTGGCAGACTGCCTGGGCTGACTTCTCATTCTAGGTACTAATTAATTCATATCAATTATCTCTCTGAGCCGACATCTCTTCTAGGGTTATGTTCACTTCTTTTCTTCCTTCCAGAATATTCCAATCTTGTCAAAGGTCACAATGGAGGTTGATACCTCCTGAAGCTACCATAATATCAGCACTCCCTCCTAGCTAGGGAGTTATAACTGATAATGGTCTTGAGTACAAAAAAACCATTCAACTGGTAGCATCATGAGCACCATCATTATTATCCAACTGGATAATCTCCATGACAACTTGGTACAATGTCAATTGATAAAACACAACTGTGTTTATCCATAGTAGTACTCAACTACTCAAACCGTGACACATAGTCACAATCAATGGAACACATCCACCACAGTAGCATATCTCTACTGTCTGGAGACATGTAGTCTCCATAACAATCATCTGATATCAACCTACACAAAAAATATTGTTATGATATAAACTGAATCATCTGGGCCATTCTTTCACTCACATCTGTGAGATCTGAAAGAGCATCTGCCCTCAGTGTAGAAAATCAATGATGGGCTATCTTGTGACACACCCACTACGCAAATCAATTTTTTTCGTTGATTTATATGGAATCAGAACCCCTGCGTATCTATGGAGGCCTAGCGTAAGCTAGCTCTTCCCTCTTCTTCTCCCATGCGATTGTGGGTCACGACCACAGATCAAACAGGTATGGCGTCTCTTTGTGTTTTCCTACTCGACGCTATAGGAGTGTCGAATCGTTCGACACTGCAAATGCTGAATTCCGACAGGGTTGGCGAGTGACCAATAGGGACGAATCCCAACAAGGTTAGCGAATGGCCAAAAGGAACGGGCCATGTCACGCGGTTAAGTGAAGTACAGGTGGCTAGGGGGAAACGTGCCACGGGAGGCGACATGATAGGAGGGGCCCCACTTCGCACACCACACTATTCTGGACCCCCCCGTTAACGACAGAATGACAAGGGGGGTCAGAAATCCACTTGGGCACCGTTGATCAAGGCGCCTTAATCTTGATCGTCCGAGAGTTCCATATCCGATTTCGGACCCCCCTCACCGCTAAAGGCAGAATGAGAAGGGGGCTCCAGAATGAAGCCTCAGCCGTAGATCTAGGCGGGTGGACTCTGGCCAACCAGATCTGTTCACCACTTACCCTAGTGTGCATTCACGCCCCAACTTAATGCCGACATCTCTTCCTCACATCCAACGGTTTTTACAGATTCTAGATCCTCCGAAAGGATCACATCCGTTTATTGCCTGCGAAGGTTGAGAGGGGTCGAGGAACTATCATCCTCGCTCCTTCCTCCACATCTAATGGTCATCACAGACCCTGAGATCCTCCAAAAGGATCTCATCTATTCATCGAGGCTTAACCCTCATGCTAACAGGCGAAAGTTTACAAGTCTAGATTTCAGGATTTGTGGGCATAGGGGAGCGTTCCCTTCGGTACTCCGAGTGCTGAAATGCCGAAGTGCCGAACATGCTTCGATCGGAAAATAGCCCCCTGGGCTATACCTTGGCCAATATGACCTCTTCTCACATGACTACAGTCTTATTTCCATCGGGACTTATCAAGGCGAGAGCCCGACTTCTGGTCAATGGGACTCTTGAATCTTCGATCCCTGATTTCTCGATGTGGGTAATCTCTCAACACGTAGCCCCTTGTAAGCGGACGGTCTAGATCTATCTCGGGGTTTCTACCATGGAACATCCCGATCTCTTGTCACCAGGATTCCTGAGTCCTTGATTCCTGATTTCCTGAAGTGGGTAATCTCTCGACACGTAGCCTCCTTTAATCAGACGACCCAAATCTAATTCGGGGCTTTCGCCCCTATTCATCGAGGGTTTAACCCTCGTGTATCTCCTGGGATATCTAACGACTGTCAGGTTTTCTAACAGAGATCTGACAGTGAAAATTGGTCTCCACACTGTGCACTCTTCCACAGCTTCCTGGGTGTGGGGAAAACCAATGGCCCAGATCTCTTATGGACCTTGGGGATCTACGATCCTGATTTCTTCGCTACTCACGAAGACACAGAACAACAAAGGGGTAAGGCATTTAACATCCTACCTTCTTCTACCAATCTAACGATCATGGGTGACCACAGATTTCCCGATGGGATCTCGTCCGTCGATCATCACCTATTAGGGTTAAGGCATTCTACACCCCATCTTCCCCTTTCGATCTGACGGTCGTGAGTGACCACATATTTCCTGACGGGATCTTGTCCGTCGATTCGATACTTATCCTTATGCTACCATTTCTGGATTTCCTAGAGGATCATTCTTCCTCATACAGGGTTTCTAAGGCCTTGCGCCTTCAAATCCTCTTTTCAGGTTCTTAGTGAACTTTTCAAGGAGGGTGTCTCTATGGGTAGGTTTACCCAGGGTACTATCTAAGGAAGATAAGGGTATCTCTATCTCCTGAGAACCAGACATGAAGTCTGACTTAGATCAATATGCATATAAATAGCGATTTATGAAAACATAAGCCATACGTAGTCTTTCCATTATAAACATGCAACTACTAGTACTGATAAAAACACCATACATACATTATTACACTAAAATCATTCACAATTTCACATCTTATGAGAATAAATGTCAGAATACATATATTTCAAGATGCCAAAGGAAAAACACTTATCAGAAATAACACCAGGGGTTATGCAACTGCTAAGATGGGTGCTCTTTTCCACCCAACCGTAGGCTCAGCGACTCCCAACGGATTTACCACTAGCCACCCCCGAGTTGAGACAATGATGCTGTGAGACTGGGTATCTGTTTTCCAGTGACCATGAGCGAAGGTTACTCTCCTTCCTCTCTGCTATCACTTACTTTTCATATCGCCAGAGTTCTTCTTCTCCTCCCCTTGCATATGCCCATACCGACTCTCCCTCATGCCTTTTCCTCTTGCGAGGTTGTGTGTGGCATGATTTTCCACGCACTGGTCAGGCATGAACTCCTATGGATGGGCGGTTCACCTCCCCCATCCCTCATTAATTCCTAAGGAGCCATTTACCTACCAGCCTGTGAGACATTAAATGTGAGACATTTAATTCGGGCCAGTGAGCCGGATTTGGTTCTTCGGGCTAGTGAAGTCCAAATACGGTATTGATTTTCGATGGAAGTTAACGCCACCTTTCCAGGTGCCTTCCACCACCTTTCTTCAGCCATCGTGGTCTCTTTTTCAGCATTTCCCCTCTCAACAGTCCTCCAATATATATACATTCATAATATTATTTACATTCATCGACCTTTTTCATAAGGTCCATTCACATCACACATTCACATTTCTGAGTTTGCCACAGTTCTTGGCCAGTGTAATTATTTTTACAGACTGGGGGAAATAGGGTGTTACAATTCCCTCCCCCTTAAAGGAACATCATCCTCGATGTTTTATCTATCCACATGACATTCATGTACAGATGTAAACAAAATCGGATATGCCTGTTTCATGGCATCCTCCATTTCCCATGTAGCCTCATCTGTGCCAAAATGTCTCCACTGCACCTTGACCTGTGAAATGGTTCAGTTCCAGAGCAGGGTTTCCTTTCTGTCCAGTATGCATTGAATATTTGGTAGGAATTCTCCCTCTGGTTCCACCTGAATCATAGACCAATCAATTATATGGTTAGCATCATGTACATATTTCTTTAATAATGAGACATGGAAAACATTGTCCTTTTATTGTGGGAGGAAGTGTTATCCTGTAGGCTACAGGCCCCACTTGATCCAAAACCTCAAAGGGCCCACAATACCGTGGTGCTAACTTGGCACAAGCTCCTATTTTCAGAGAACTCTTTCTAGGCTTAATTCTGAGATATACATGGTCTCCCATTTTGAATTGTCTTGGAGTTCTCTTTTGATCAGCATAACTTTTTTGTCGGTTCTGAGTGACCTTCATATTTTGTTTTATCTGAGTCACTTGTTGTTCCATTTCTTTCAACATGTCGGGTCCAAAATAAATCTTGTTTACAGGATTACTCCAGCTGACTGGAGTATTACATGGCCTACCATAGAGGACCTCAAAGGGACTCATCTTTAAGGATGCTTGGTAGCTGTTGTTGTAGGCGAATTCTACCAATGGCAGGTAGTCTTCCCATTTCTTGGGTTGATGCATTACATGCATCCTTAACATGTCCTCTAATATTTGATTCACTCTTTCTGTCTTTCCATTGGTTTGAGGGTGATAGGCGGTGCTAAACAACAACTTGGTCTCTAAACCAGCCATTAGTGATTTCCAAAAATTGGAAGTAAATTTTGTGTCTCTGTCAGACACTATCTCTTTCGACATACCATGCAGTCTAAATATCTCTTTCATGAATACCATGGTGATATCTATTGCCTTGCAAGTTGATTTGATGAGGATGAAATGAACAGACTTGCTCAATTTATCCACCACTACCATAATGACGTCATTTTGTTTGGTTGAGGTTGGTAATCCCATGATAAAATCCATGGAGATGGTTTCCCATTTCCATTCTGGGGTTGGTAAGGGTTGCTGTAGTCCTGCTGGGTGTCGATGTTCTGCTTTAACCTGTTGGCATTCTATGCATTTGGCCAAATATTCGGCTATGTCTCTCTTCAATCCAGGCCAATAAAATTGTTTTCTGGTGGCAGTGATCATTTTCTGATATCCTGGATGACCAGCATAGGGTATTTTGTGTAGCTCATCCATAATGAACCTCTTCAAGTCGTCACAGTTTGGAATATACAGTCTATTTTTGTAAGTGAGCAAACCTCCTTCGATCATCTGGTAGTCTTCATATTTTACTCCAGTGGGTTCTTGCTGTAGGTATAGGGTCACGGTCTGAATAAAGGGATCTGTCTCTTGTGCATTTCTGACTCTTTTCTTGACATCTGTCTCGCAGGTACTCACCACTGTCAGGTGAATTGTTTTCATGCTTCTACTAAGGGCATCAGCCACCCTATTTTCTTTCCCTTTAATGTGTTTTATTTCGAAATCAAATTCGCTAGGGAGGGCCATCCACCTAGCTTGTCTAGCATTAAGCTTCGGTTGGTCAAATAGATATCGCAATCCATAGTGATATGTCATAAGTACAAATTTTCTTCCCAGGAGGTAATGCCTCCACATTTTCAAGGCATGCACTATGGCAACCAGTTCTAGATCATGAGTCACATAGTTGACTTCATGTTCGTTCAATTTTTTCGGGATTCTGTAGATCCACACTTCCCTTTCTTCATGCGGGATCCCTCGAAGCCCTTTCTTCATAAGGACTCCTCCGAGCCCTTCCTTACAGGCATCTGTGCACACAAGGAAGTCAGTTTCTGGGTCAGCGATTTTCAACACGGGTGCATGGGTTAGTAGATGTTTCAGGGTTTGAAATATTTCTTCACACTTTTGTGTCCACAGGAATTTTGTCCCCTTTTTTTGGAGGGCAGTGATTGGGCAACCAATCTTGGAGAATCCTTTTATAAATCTCCTATAGTATCCTGCCAATCCCATAAAGGAGATGACATTTCAAACATCCTTCAGGGTAGGCCATTCCATGATAGACCTGATCTTGTCAGGGTCTACTGCTACCCCTTCCTCGGATAGTACATGACCCAAATAATGTATTTGCTTCTGGAAGAAGTCACATTTGTTGAATTTAGCATAGAGTTGATGCTCTCTTAGCACTTGCAACACAAGTCTAAAATGCTCTTCATGCTCTTCTCTATTCTTAGAGTAGATTAATATGTCATCAATAAAAACTAGCACAAATTTATCTAGAAATTTACTAAGTACATTGTTCATTAAGCACATAAAAGTGGTAGGGGCATTGGTTAACCCAAATGGAACTACCACAAACTCATAGTGACCATACCATGTTCGGAAAGCAGTTTTATGGATGTCTTCACCCTTGATTCAGACTTGATGGTATCCTAACCTCAAGTAAATCTTTGAGAAAATAGATGCACCTCCCAACTGATCAAACAGATCATCGATCCTGGGCAAGGGGTACTTGTTCTTTATGGTTACCTTATTGAGTTATCTATAATCTATACACAGTCTAAGGGTGCCGTCCTTTTTTTCACAAACAGGACTGGTGCTCCCCATGGAGACATGTTGGGTCGAATATAACCCTTATCCATCATTTATTTCAATTGTAATTTGAGTTCAACTAACTCAGGTGTGCTCATCCGGTAGGGTGTCCTAGACACGACACCGCTCCTGGGGCGAGCTCTATTGAGAAGTCAATATCCCTTCTCAGAGGTAGACCCAGTACCTCTTCCGGAAACACATCTCTGTATTCTCTTAGGGTAGGATGGTCTTCAAGGCTAGGTTTGTCATCTTCTATGGTTTCCAACACCAGTATTTCATATAGGGGACATCCCTTTCGGCAATACTTTCTCATTTGCAGGGCTGATATTTGTCTCACTGAGACAGGTTTTCATATCCCTTGAAGGGTTATCCATTTTCCTTCTTTTCTCACACATTCTAAGGTTTTATGGTAACAGTCCAATCTGGCTTTATGGGCGGCTAGCCAGTCTATACCAATCAACAGATCGTATGATCCTAGGGGTAATACGTTAAGGGCTGCTTGGGTGGGAAATTCACCCAACATCAATTGGAAGGCTGGTATGACCTCTGCTACCCTTCTTTTGGTGCTAGTAGCTAACTGTACCAACCATGGATTGGTGTTCTTATGAGGCTGTAGTTTACACTTATCAATAGCTTTAGGGGCTATATAACTCAAATTTGAACCAGGGTCAATCAAAATAGACACCAGATGGTTGAAAATCATACCTTCTATTTCCACCACTGAAGCTTGGTGGTTAGCTTGGTTATTATCCAATGCTGCATAAATCTGCGGCACACTCCTTGCCACATCATTGACTGTGGTAGCTTCCTGAATGTTATAAAATTTCTGACTGTTCTGTTGTCGGTGTGGATAGTCTCTCAGGAGATTCTCTTCTCCGCAACCCCAACATTTCAAAGGTTCTCTCTTTGTGTTATCCACCTTCATTGGTGTAGGTCCAGAAGTTTTATTCCCGCCCGATGAGGGAAAGTTCTGCTAGAGTACACTCTGGGTTGGAAAGTTCATTCTGGGGTTCTTCTTGTAGTTCTTAAATCCTAGATACTTAATCCTCATTTTCTGAAATCTCGAACCACTCTTCTGTTTCTAGTCTCCACGAGGCTCTTCCCGATGTCCATACTATTCATGACAATATGTTGCCTTTCGAATAGTGACTTCTATGGCCTTTGGCTCATCAAATTCAATTATGTTCCAGTAGTCCTTGGGTAGCCCACTGATGAAGCGCTGGACCTTTGCCTTTTCTGCTTTTATATAAGGCACATTCCTCAACAAGTTGAGGAATTTGTTGACATATTCCTCTATAGTAAGTTGTCCCAGTTTGAGTTCATAAAACTCTTTAGTCTTCTCGTCGAAATATTTTTCCGACAAATACTTCTTCCGGAAGTATTTCTCAAATTGTTTCTAGGATAGGTCCTCTTCGCGGACCCCTTTCACATTCTTAAGATCTTCCCACCAAATGGAAGCCTTTCCATTCATATTGAAAGTGGCCACTCAGGCCTTCAAATTTTCTGAGAAGTCATGGACTCTGAAGTACTTCTTCAGTCCAAGTAGCCAGGCCTCTACTTCCTCTCCCTTCTTTATCTCACCCTGAAAGGAGGACGGTTTGGCCTTTCTGAATTCCTCCAATTTATGACCTTTGGAGAATTTTCGCTTCTTCTATTTCCTTTGGGAATAGGAACTGGTTCTGCTACTGGAAGAGCCCTCCGAGTCACCAGCTTCCTTCTTAGAGGAATCGTCTGGCACTGGTCCTTTACCTCTGGGGTGGACCTTCCTTGAAGTGCTCCTCTCAATATGGCTACTAATATGACCATGTTTCTGCATCTTGGGTTCATGCTGCATTTGTCCTTGTAGGTCGAATAATCTCTACAGTAAAACTGCATTAATTTCAATTTGCTTTTCTTGTTGTTTCATCATCCTTTCATTGTTAGCCTTGCAGCTTTGCAATTCGACCATGAGACTCCTTACAGTCTCAGCTAGATTTGGAGGGGTCATTATTTCCCTTCTCTCGTCAGACTCTTCATCTCTATTGTGGGAGCCGTCTCCCACCTCTTGGTGAGTCACCATTCTCTGTGTCTGTAAATTCCTGTGGCTGATCGTCTGCTTGGGTGAAAAGGATAAACGTTGGTTGTTAGTCAATTGTTAGATACATTTTTATAACCCACGCATAATTTCATAACTCTTTCATAAGCATACATAGTCGGGTTCTCGTTTTCAAGCTTTGATCCTTTTTGAATTAAAAAGGTTTAAGATAGAGGGTTACTCCTTTTAGGAGTGTTCCAAATGGAGATTCTGCGCAACTCGTTTATGAGCCCAAGCAGGCCGAGTGCTGTAACTATGCTCTGATACCAATTTGTGACACACCCACTACGCAAATCAAATTTTTTCGTTGATTTCTATGGAATCGGAACCCCTGCGTATCTACGCAGGCCTAGCATAAGCTAGCTCTTCCCTCTTATGCTCCCATGCGATCATGGGTCACGACCACAGATCAAACAAGTATGGCATATCTTCGCGTTTTGTGACTCAACGCTACAGGAGTGTCGAATCGTTTGACACTGCAAACGTTGAATTCCGACAGGGCTGATGAGTGACCAATAGGGACAAATCCTAACAGGGTTAGCGAATGGCCAAAAGGAACGGGCCCCATCGTGCGGTTAAGTGGAGTACAGGTGGCGAGGGGGAAACGCTCCATGGGAGGTGACATGACAAGAGGGGCCCTACTTCACACACCACACTATTCCAGACCCCCCCATTAACAGAAGAATGAGAAGGGGGGTCCGGAATCCATTTGGGCACCATTGATCAAGGCACCTTAATGTCGACCATTCGAGAGTTGCGCGTCTGATTCCAGACCCCCCCCCTCACTGCTAAAGGCAGAATAACAAGGGGGCTCCAGAATGAAGCCTCAGCCATAGATCTAGGCAGGTGGACTCTGGCCATCCAGATCTGCTCGCCACTTACCCTAATGCGCATTCATTCCCCAGCTTAACGCTGACATCTCTTCCTCACATCCAACGGTCGTTACAGATTATGGATCCTCTGAAAGGATCATGTTCATTTATTTCCTGCGAAGGTTGAGAGGGGTTGATGAACTATCATCCTCATTCCTTCCTCCACATCTAACGATCATCACAGACCCTGAGATCCTCTGAAAGGATCTTGTCCGTTCATCGGGGCTTAACCCTCATGCTGACAGGTGGAAGTTTACAAGTCTGGATTTCGGTATTTGTGGGCACAGGGGAGTGTGCCCTTCGGTACTCCGAGTGCCGAAATGCTGAAGTACCGAACAAGCCTCGATTGGAAAATAGCCGCCTGGGCTATACCTTGGACAATATGACCTCTGCTCACATGACTACAGTCTTATTTCCATCAGGACTTATCAAGGCGAGAGCCCGACCTCTGGTCAACGGGACTCCCGAATCTTTGATCCCCGATTTTTCGATGTGGGTAATCTCTCGACACGTAGCCCCTCGTAAGCGGATGGTCCAGATCTATCTCAGGGTTTCCACCATGGAACATCCCGATCTCTTATCATCAGGACTCTCGAGTCCTCGATTCCCGATTTCCCGAAGTGGGTAATCTCTCGACACATAGCCTCCTTTAATCGGACGGCCCAAATCTAATTCGGGGCTTTTGCCCCTATTCACCGGGGGTTTAACCCTCGTGTATCTCTTGGCAGATCTAACGACTGTCAGGTTTTCTAACCGAGATATGACAGTGCATATCGGTCTCCACACTGTGTACTCTTCCACAGCTTCCTGGGCGTGGGAAAAACCAACAACCCGTATCTCTTATGGACCTTGGGGATCTATGATCCCGATTTCTTCGCTACTCACGAAGACACAAAACAACAAAGGGGTAAGGCATTTAACATCCTACCTTCTTATACCAATCTAATGGTCATGAGTGACCACATATTTCCCAATGGGATCTCGTCCGTCGATCATCACCTATCAAGGTTAAGGCATTCTACACACCAGTTTCCTCTTCCGATCTAATGGTCGTGAGTGACCATAGATCTCCCGACGGGATATCATTCGTCGATTCGATACTTATCCTTATGTTGCCATTTCTGGATTTCCTAGAGGATCATTCTTCCTCATACAGGGTTTCTAAGGCCTTGCGCCTTCAAATCCTCTTTCCAAGTTCTTAGTGAACTTTTTAAGGAGGGTATCTCTACGGGTAGGTTTACCTAGGGTACTATCTGAGGCAGATAAGGGTATCTCTCTCTCCCGAGAACCAGACGTGAACTTTGAATTAGATCAATATGCATATAAATAGCGATTTATGAAAACATAAGACATACGTAGTCTTTCCATTATAAACAGGCAACTACCAGTACTGATCAAAACACCATACATACATTCTTACACTGAAATCATTCACAATTTCACAGCTTATGAGCATAAATGTCAGAATACATATATTTCAAGATGCCAAAGGCAAAGCACTTATCAAAAATAACACTAGGGGTTATGCAACTGCTGAGAGGGGTGCTCGTTTCCACCCAACCGTAGGCTCAATGACTCCCAACGGATTTACCACTAGCCACCCCCGAGCTGAGACCACGATGCCATGAGACTGCATCTCTGTTTGCCAGTGACCAGGAGTGAAGGTTACTCTTCTTCCTCTCTGCTATCACTTAATATGCATATCACCAGGGTTCTTCTTCTCCTCCCCTCACGTATGCCCATACCAACTCTCCCTCACGCCTTTTCCTCTTGCGAGGTTGCGTGTGGCGCAATTTTCTGCGCACTGGTCAGGTCTGAACTCCTACGGATGGGTGGTTCACCTCCCCCATCCCTCATTAATTCCCAAGGAGCCATTTACCTACCAGCCTATGAGACATTAAATGTGAGAAATTTAATTCGGGCCAACGAGCCGCTTTTGGTTCTCAGGGCCAGTGAAGTCCAAATACGGTATTGATTTTCTGTGGAAGTTAACGCCACCTTTCCAGGTGCCTTCCACCACCTTTCTTCAACCATCATGGTCTCTTTTTCAGCATTTCCCCTCTCAACAGTCCTGCAATATATATACATTCATAATATTATTTACATTCATCGACCTTTTTCATAAGGTCCATTCACATCATACATTCACATTTCTGAGTTTGCCATAGTTATCGGCTAGTGTAATTATTTTTACAGACTGGGGGAAATAGGGTGTTACATATCTAGACTATTCTTCTCAAGCAAGGAAGAATAAGTGTCCTGATTTCTGAGCCTGGACCATTCCCCACCCTGGGCCATTCCTCCAGCACTAAACAAAGTGCAACCTGGAGAGAATGAGTCTGCCCTAGGGAATGCCTGTCCCTGATTGCTGAACCTGGACCATTCCCCACCCTGGGCCATTCCTTCGGCATTAAACAAAGTGAAACCTGGAGAGAATGAATCTTCCCTGAGGAATGTTGGTCTGGGGCATTTCCTAAGGAAATGATTGTCCTGCAACAACCTCCAAAAACAGATCATTCTTTGAAACTGCTCACAACTGTGACCTTCGAAAGAATGACTGTCCGACGAGGCAGGCCAATATTCTTGAGTAACCCTCAAGAAGAGAGACTTCCCTAGACCATTCCCCATGTTAACCACAATGGGAAATCGTCGTCTATGGTACATCAAAAATCCATCGAACCATTTTCATTACAAAAATGACCGTTCGATCTGGACCATTTTTTGAACTGGAAAATGCTTGTCCATCTAAAATCTCAAACCACTTTCCGTATTGGAAAGGAACTGCCCAAGCTGGACCATTTTTCAAACTTTAAAATGACTGTCCTCAATTCCATAATATGTAAGTGCTCCCTCCCAACCTGGAGAGTCATTTCTTCCCTTTCAACTAAGGGAGTTATTTCCATGATCCCCAATTTATCTCGGAAATATGCAAACTTTATTCTGGACAGAGGCTTTGTCAGGATATCTGTTGTCTGCTCATCTGTGGGGATATACTAGAGCTTTACTTCTCCTTCCTGGAATTTATCTCGAATAAAGTAGTATTTGATCTCAAATTGTTTTGACCGTTCATGAAACACTGGGTGTTCTGATAGCCTTATACAACTCTGATTGTCACAATGTATTATGGTCGAATCTGGAATCTGATCAAATAAATAAGAGATTATCTTTCTCATCCATATGGCTTCTATGCATGCCTCACATGCTGCGATATATTTTGCTTCTGCTGTGCTGAGTGCGACAGACTTTTGTTTCTTGCTGCCCCAAGATATCATAGCAGATCCCAAGATGAAACACATCCCTGAAGTACTCTTTCTGTCTTCTACACTTCTTTCCCAATCTGAATCTGTGAATCCATTAAGCTATATATCACTAGATGTGGTATATCTTAAACCATAGTTTAGTTTTCCATGAATATATCTTAGAACATGCTTTGCAGCTGTCCAATGTTCATGTCTAGGTTCCACCTGGAACTAGCTTAGTGTGTTCACGACAAAGAAAATGTATGGTTGAGTATTTACCAAATACATCAATGACTCAATCATTTGTCGATATAGTGATGGATCTACCGGATCAAAATTTGAATATCTTACTTTTCTTATATATGTAGTCATAGGAGTGTCCATGGATTTGCAATCCATCATTCCAAACTTCTGAAGAATCTTTATTTCATACTTTCCTTGTCCAAGGAATACTTCACCATGCTTCTGCCATACTTCTAGTCCCAAGTAATAATGCATGAGACCAAGATCTTTCATATCAAACTCAGAAGCTAGTTCCTTTTTGCATTGGATGATGAGAGACTCTTCATCTGTTAGGAATAGATCGTCAACATATAGTAGTAGAATCACAAGTGCATTGTTCACGACTTTGTAATAAAGATTTGGATCTGCACGACTTTTGGAGAAACCAAGTCTCGTTAGATAGATGTCCATTCTGGCATACCAAACTCTTGGAGCTTGCTTGAGTCCATATAAAGCTTTCTTTAGTTTGAAAACATGATTGTCTCTAGAATGTACTTCAAACCCTTGAGTTTGTTCAATATATACTTCTTCTTCGATTTCTCCATTGAGGAAATATGTTTTTTAAATTCATCTGATGTAAAATCCATCCCATGGAAGCGGAAAGAGATATGATAGCTCTAATGGAAGTATATCTAGAAACCAGAGAAAATGTTTTGTCATAGTCTTCTTCCTCCTTCTAGGAGAATCCTCTAGCTACAAACCTTGCTTTATATTTATCCACGCTTATGTCTGCTGCATGTTTGATCTTATATACCCATTTTGAAGTTACTACTAATTTTTCGTTAGGTCTAGGCACAATTTCCCATACATAATTTTTCATGGTGGATTGGTGTTCTTCCGTCATAGATTCTTTCCATTTTTTCTTTTGAACTTCCTCTTCAAATGTGGTAGGTTTTTCATCTAGAATTTTTTTCATACACACTGCATAGCTTGAGAATCTTTTGGGCTTCTTACTTTTTCTGAAGGTCCCATCTGGGGCCTTGAGTCTTTTTGCTTCTTGTAAGGTAGCTTCAAGCCAAGCTGGTCATTTCTTGGTCTTAGGTACGGTGTCTGAATCAATGGTATCACATGGTTGCATCGAATGATCAAATCATTCATTTTCCTCATTTTGATTTTCGGGAAGACACGTGCCTTCTTCAATAGGCTCTTCATACTCTTCTTCTTCTATAGTTTCTTCTATGGATTTCTTGAAAGCCATCTTTTCAGTGAAGGTCACGTCTCTGCTGACTTCAATCTTATGTTGTTCTGGGATATAGATTCTATAAGCCTTGGATGATTCTCTATATCCCACGAATACGCCCTTCTTTCATGAGGGTTCTAATGTATTCCTTTTGTCCTTGGGAATGTGAGAGTAAACAAAACATCCAAAGATTCTTAGGTTTTCCACATTAGGTTTCTTACCTAAGAAGACTTCTTCTAGAGTCATATCCTTCAATATGCAGTGAGGACTTCTGTTTTGAGCATATATGGCTGTCATGGATGCTTCTCCCCATAAGAACATGGATAAACCTCGATCGTTTAGTAGTGCCTTCACGGTTTCTTCAATGGATCTGTTCTTCCTTTTTTCTACACCATTTTGTTGAGGATTATGAGGAACAATCAACTCCCTCCTAATCCCTGTTGATTTGCAAAAGACAACGAATTCCTTTGATGTGTATTCTCTTCCATTATCTGTTCTCAAGGTCTTGATTTTCTTGTTCATGAGGTTCTCTATTTTTTCTTTGAATATTTGAAACTTGCTGAATACTTCATCCTTTGTCTTCAGGACATATAACCAAGTCTTTCTTGAGTAATCATCTATGAAGATTATGTATTAAAGAGAACCTCATAGAGATTTGACTGGAATCAGACTGCAAACATTTGAGTGTATTAGATCTAGAATCTACTTAGATCTATTGTTGCTCCTTGGGAATGGTTTCTCGATATTCTTTCCAAGAGCACATCCTTTGCAAATTCCTTAAGGTGTAGACTGAAATTCTAGTATTCCTTCAACCATCTTTTTGAGAAAAGGTAATGCTTGATAGTTAATATGAGCATACCTTCTGTGCCAAATTTCATTGGGATTGACTTCGTAATGTACAAGAGATTTTTCATTTTGTTCGAGTAGTCTATATAGGCTTCCTTCACAGGTTCCAATAACCCTAGCATTCTCTATGCTAGAGTCTTTATGCCAAGATAACACTTTTCCATCTACAAAAGATATTTTGTTTCCTTTGTCTTTTAGGCAAGATATGGATACAAGATTCTTTTCTAAACCAAGTACATATAATACATTGCTCAAATGAACATTGTTACCTGTTTTGAACTTGAGGGAGGCTTGTCCAAATCCTTCGACTGGTAAGTGATTTTGTCTCCAAGCTATACCTTGTACGATGTCTTCTTCTCATTTAGATTTGAGATTCTGGCTTGATCTCCCATCATATTCCTATAAGCTCCACTATCAATTATCCACATGTCATATTCAATCATTCTTGTGAGTGATGAGTAGTGTAGATGACCAGTCTTTTCACTGATGACTTCGGTTGACTGGTGACTGGTCATGCCTTGATCCAAAACTTCAACTTTGGAATTTCTTCCTTTTGAGAGTGCTAAGAAATGTGCTGGACTAAGGCGCACTTGAATATCTTCTTCTTTAGCAAGATGTTCCATCACAAGGTGTTGGATAGGGGTTTTAGGGTTTTTGCAATTGCTCCTGCTAGTAACCCCAACGACAGTGTCTTGGATGATTCTCCTACTAGTAACCCTAACAATAGTTCTTCAGTGAGCTTAGTATCCTAATGTCTATGCTTCCTTCCAGTGGTTAAACGAAATGAAGGAGGTGTGGGCCCATAACCTGTTATAATGTCCATGTTTTACCATAGACAATATCACTATTGTCACCCAACCATAGACCGAAGCCACCCTCCGAGCACCTTGACCTTAATAGAGAGAAGAATCCCAGTAGAAATCCAATAGCCAAGAAAGGCTAATGCACCAAGAAAGAAGTAACCAAAGCTGATCAGAGAGTCCAACCCAAAAGATAGAAGCAATAGGCTTCATAACTGGTGGCAACACCTTATCCAGAACTTGTGCACAAGACTGCCAGACTGTAGTGCGCACAAGTGCCTCTCTGCAATTCTGAGAAGTGTGTGTCAAATGAAGACTGGCACCCTGTATTTATACTAATCCTGGCAGACTACCTGGGCCGACTTCTCATTATGGGTACTAATTAATTCATATTAATTATCTCTCTCAGCTGACATCTCTTCTTTTCTTCCTTCCAGAATATTCTAATCTTGTCAAAGGTCACAATGGAGGTTGATACCTCCTGAAGCTACCATAATATCAACAGTCTTTACATCCATCTGGTGTAGCTTCCAACCCATGGAAGCAGCTAGTGCAATGATAGAACAAATGGAGGTGTATTAGGCTACTGGAGCAAAAGTCTCTTCATAGTCAACTCCCTCTACTTGTGAGAAACCTCTAGCTACAAATCTCACTTTTTATTTTTCGATGCTTCTATCAGCTACATGCTTGATTTTATAAATCTATTTTAAATTCACTACATACTTTCCCTCTGGTCTTGGAACAATATCCCATACATCATTTTTTCAATATATATTGGTATTCTTCAGTCATGGCATCTTTCCATACTTGTTCACCCGAAGCTTCTCCATGAAAAGATGGCTCTCATTCAATGATGTGGATCATGGTTGAAAGGTAGCTTGAGAATCTCTTTGGTATCTTTCTCTCTCTGGTTGTTCCTTGAGGGGATTTATGTCCCTCTGCTTCTTGTAGATTTTTTCGGGCCCAAGCAAGCCTTTTATGTCCAACTGTAATATCTCTTGTTATGTCACTTAGAGAAAGTGGATCAGTTGGAACAACTGGATCAACTGAAATAATATATGTCTCCCTCTGAACTGCTGAAGGGGGAGAAGGAATTGTCTCACTATCAATTCCCATTTGAGATTTTCTGGATCTTTGGAAGGATACTTCTTCTCCAAAGGTAACTTCTCTTCTTATTTCAATTTGTCTTTGACCAGGAATGTAGATTCGATATGCTTTTGAGGATTCATTGTATCCTACAAATGTGCCCTTTCTCCGTGAAGGCTATAACTTGGATATATTCTCTTTGGGTACATGAAAATATACCAGACACCCAAATAATATGAGGTATAAAATCTCAGGCTTCACTCTAGTGAAGGCTTCTTCTGGAGTAATGTTATTTAGGATCTGATGAGGACTTCTATTTTGAACATACACTGTTGTCATACATGCTTCTGCCCATAGATTCATAGGTAGACTCTAATCATGTATCATTGCTTTGGTTGCCTTGATGATAGTTTGGTTTTTCCTTTCCACAACCCCATTTTGTTGAGGGTTGTAAGGAATTGTGAACTCCCTCTTGATCCCTGCTTCAATACAAAAACTGCTGAAATATTTTGAGGTGTATTCTCCTCCATTATTTGATCTTAATACTTTGATTTTTCTTCCGGTCTGGTTCTCAACCTGAGCTTTGAATTATTGAAATTTTGTAAGGACTCCATCCTTGTGCTTTAGAAAGTAAATCAAAGTTTTCCGGAAGTGATCATCTATGAAGAGTACACAGTATAAGTACCCATTAAGAGATGCAACAGTCATTGGCCCACACACATCTGGATGTATCAAGTCCAAGATGTCCTTCGATCTATTGTCATTACTTAAGAAGGATCCTTTAACCCCAAGGGCACAAACTTTGCAAACACCTTTATGATGAATCTGTATTTCTGGTAGATCTATTACCATTTTCCCTAGAGTTGGGAGAGATCTATAATGAATGTGAGCAAGTCTTCTATGCCATAGCTCACTCAAGATGATAGTGTCATGTAGTAGGGCTTGGACTGGTTTGATAGTTAATCTGTACAATATGTTTCCTTGGACACCAATTACCTTGGAAAAAATTATATGAGACTCTTTGTGCCATGCAAGAACTCTTCCTTCTGAGAAAGTAACCTTGTAGCCTTTGTCTTCCAAGGCAGAAATAGAGACAAGATTTATCTTCATTCCGGGTACATATAATACTTCTTTTAATTGAAGCTGCATATCTTAATCTAGTTGGAAGGTAGAAGTTCCAACCCCTCTCACATTATATTTGGCATCGTCTCCAAGGGAAACATGTAGATGTGTCTCTTTCTCAACAAAATGTGTTAGGTGATCTCTAAGACAGGTCATGTGCCTGGAGGAACCACTGTCAATTAACCAAGTATTGTCATTGGTAGGGACCATACCTGATAGTGCTGATATGTTTATTTCTTCATCTCCTTAAGGTCTTGTATTCCTAGAACTGAGTTTGCTTGAACCATCAAGCTTGTCTCCCAACATGATTTTGCTCATTTTAATTTTTGGATTCTTCGCAAACCCTTGTCAACTAGGATAGAAAACATAATGACTATGCTAGGCTATCACTTGTAGTTTTTTTTGGACTTATGATTGCAAAAAATAAGCCTTTGAAGGATATGATAGCACTGGTGAGCTGAATAGCTCCTTCAAGGAGTTACAGAAACCCAATTCTGAATTTTTTTGCAGAAATTAGTGAAACCCTAGAAACCCTAGGGCCAAAAACTCAAAACGATCAGAATTGGAGTTTGATACTTGTTGGAGGTGCACTAAAGGAGGTCGTACACACCTATTCCATTTTTATACCCAATGTCCAAGTGCCAAGTGCTGAAAACTCCCAGAAGCATAGGCAGTACGGATTTTCTGGGAACCCTAGGAGGGTCATACAGTTTCTGTGGGAGAGAGAGGAAGGATGGAAGTTTTTTGTGTAATGGGTTCTTCAAGACCTATGCTCTCATACCATGTTGATTTTTAAATAAGAAATGTTTAATCATGAAGTTCATTCCTTTTTATCATTTAACTTAAACCATAAACAATTATGTTGCAGCAACCAAGATCACAAGAAGAAACACCATGCACAAGAACACAAGAAGTATCCTGGGAAACCCTTCTCAATAGGGGAAGAAAACCCAACCAAATCCTTTGCTATATTTTTCAAGAGAAATACCTTCACCACCAAGAAAACCTAGCACACAAGAGGGTTCTTGCAAACCCTAGAAGACTAGCACCCAAGAGAGGTGCGCATTTTTCCAAAGAAGATGTACTTGCTGAAATTTCCAAACTCACACAAAAGATATGATTCCTCAATGGGGAATCTACCTTTACAAAAGATATGATTCCTTTTTAACTACTCATTCGGTGTACCGCATACACAAGTATGTGTCACATTTGATAAATTCACCATAGTGGTTTATTTATTTTCTGGCATCCTCAAATATAATGTTCTTGTGTTTCTATAGGTTGCAGTACCAAACAATGTCGAGCAATGTCCACCTAGGATGGACAAGTCACCTACTTCACATGTATCACGTGTTGAGTTAAATCTCATTTAAATCTCAAATTTATTGTATTTATGTTGTTGAATTTTAATATTTGGTACTAATAACAATATTATTAATATGTATGCAGGTTGATATTTTTTCCAATTATAGTAATAGTCCAGTCCTTGGGCACCTTTCCACGACTTTTGGGTTACCTGTTTCCAAGCCAAGGGTATGCCATCCCTTGTACAGCCTGTGGGGGTTCACCATCACTCACCCCCACTATTCTTCATATTCCATGCATTCTTAGTTGCTACACTTGCAAGCCACCCACTCACACCACCTCTTCCATTGTATCCATCCACAGTGGATGCACCCATACACCACCCACTCCCACCACCATTTCCATTTGCGTTATCCACCAAGGCTTCCATAGTAGATGTTGTCTTAGAGAAGGTTGTATATCCGAACGCTCCACCTGCCAGTGAATCCCTATCATTTCCCGAGTTATTCACAATGAGATAATGTGTTGATGATCAATTTTTTTGTATCATGAATGAATTGGTTTTATGCATATTTGTTTAAATTTTATTATTTGATCCTTGGAACTGACACATGGTAGAATCACTGAGAGATTAGGGTCATGGAGGAGGGTAACACCCTCGCAATTTTCAGTACCATTTGTGGTGTGTTGTATTATGTTGAATTACAAAGTATAATTTTGTAAGTCTTTTATTCATTGTGGAAAAAAACTTATAACAATGTTTATTCTTTGTCCAGTCTCTAGAGCGATGAACCACACCCAGGCGCAAAACCACTTGAGGTGCTTCTTCGAGAAAGAGAAGAAAGATAAATTTCTTGGATGCTCCTAAGGGTGGAGAGGGTGGCAATGATCAATGAGTGACCAATGACTGCCATTTTTTTTTATCTAGGCCACCATATGACAATTTTTATGTTAGGGCACTTGCTGTCATTTTGTATATTGGGTACGATGTGCGATTTTGTAAAAAATGTATTTTTTAGACGATGTTGAATACACACACACACATTTCATGGAACGTTTTTTGTGAATCTCATTGATTGGTTATTTTATGTTGAGGAATGTATGAATTTCAAAGTGTTTCAATTTTCTCTCTTTTCTGTTATATATGAAATTGCAAGAAATAAATCTAATCTAAATGGATTTAAAGAAATCTATTCTCAAAAGATAACTCTCAGAAACAATAAATATAAACAACTTCGTAACTCTATTCTTCTCAGAGAAACCTACATGAACATCACAAGCAATTTTCCATTTGATTCATACTTTCCTACAAAAATAATTCTACAACAATTAATGTATTAAATGAAAACATACCTATTACAAAAACAAGAGAAACAAATTAATAAAACACATATAACTATTCACTAAAGATAACAAAGTAAGTAATTTACTCAATCACATAAGATTACTTCACATAATGGAAATCCTTACTAGATGCATAAGACTTCAAAATGACAACAAAATAATCTAGGGGATGAAATCAATGCACACAAAAATATTCAGAAAAATGTTCCTCAACTCCAAAAAGAGATTATGAATTATTTTTAGAAGTAGTTCTCAGTACAATTCATCCCTATTTCCATGCCTAGCCTAGCCTTTCCTTTCCTTGCCATGCCTTGCCTTGCCTTTCCATGCCTTGCATTTCATTTCCTTTCATTTCCATACCTATACCTTTCCTTTCCATGCCTTGTCATGCCTTCCCTATCCTTACCATATCTTTCCTTGCCATGCCATGCCTTTCCTTTACATGCCTTGCCATGTCTAGCCTTTCCTTTCCTTGCCTTGCATTGCCGTTCCATGTCTAATCTTTCCTTGCCTTGCATTTCCTTTCCTTTCCATGCCATTCCTTGCCTTTTTCCATGCCATGGGAGCATGAGAGGAAGGGGGGAGAGAGA
>SNQJ01S0024830.1:111623-131813 GCA_010110895.2 Picea sitchensis | reverse complement strand
CCATTCATGAAATAAAGGCGGAAGTAATTCCTCCTCATATCCAATCACACATGCCTTTGATGCAAAACAAAAGTTTGTCTCCGATCCTAAAACAAGACTTCTCAATTAAGGTAGTTCCGAAATAGTTCTTTACAATTCCACAAATAAGGGTATTTTCCAAAACGATCGACCCTTTATAAAAGGTTGATCCTCTTATTTATAACAAATCATTAACTAAAAATAACTATCAAAAGTGCAAGCTAAGTAAAACAAAACATCACCACATGGCGCTTCCATCTCTCTTTCTTATAAGAGTCATCGAATGGTTTCACTGAAGTAGATGAATATTCTCATACTCTGACCATTTTACAAAGAGTTCCTCGCATGTGTTCACATACAGGAATCTGTGTTGGTCCATCGGGGTCAAAATGATCTCCTTTACTTCTACTGCTCATGCCCGATACTTGACTATTTTAACACTTAATTGTTGTAATATTGTTTGATCCTTGATCGGGTGCTCCATGAACTGTTGTACTTGTCCTGGCACCATGTTCACCACCTTTTCTATCTCTGCAGTCCATGCCGAGTCTTGTTCTGCATGTTTTTTGACTATGGCATGCAAGTCGACAAAGTCCTCGGGTGAGCCAAATTCTGGGAGACCGATGTCTTTCATCTCCCAATTAATCTTGACCCAACTTCTTTCACAATCGACCCATTTCTCTTGAATCTCCCGCTGAGGTTCTTGGGCCATTTTCACCCAGTATTCAACCACTTTCCTTATCCGATCTACGCTGTTGTCCCTCAGCACCTGAATGCCATGCTCTTCAGCATCTTGGCCCTTTTGAACCACACTGATGTAGTCAATTCTTTCCACTTCTTGGTGGCCCTTCTTATACCATCTTTCCATGTATTTTCAAGTCGATAGCGCCATAAGGGTGTATTCTTGGAAGTTGGCTATCCCTGTAGTGAAAAGGTGCGGTTCACTCATGAATTTTCCATAGGCATATTGGAACTCACTTCTCAAAAACACCATGTCTTGTGTGGAGTCCTAATAATATTTCTCCAAATGGCACAGATGATCCAACTCCTTTAGCGCAACAACTAGTTCTTCTTCATCTTTCCTCGGTCTATCCAGGGTGGCATCTGTGATCACCATCCATGTGCCGATAAGCTCAGACATCTTGGCATGCTCTGTGATGATCAATTTCTCCTATGTGGTGATGAGGATCGAAGTGTCCAACGTAACCCTCATTTTCTTAGTGGTTGTCTTCATGATGGATTTCCTCTTTCGATCATAGGTGATTGCTTGTATATCAACGACCTCATCAACAAGCTCAGGGATTTGTTGTTCTCCCCAAGTAAGATTATTTCCCAATCTCCCAATTGTGTATATTTTTTCAAGGATGGGTTCCTGAACCTCTTTTGTATGTCCCTATGGCTCGACCTATGGTTGTTTCTCATCGGGTGATAAGGTACTGGCCAAAACCGAGGAATCAGGGGAAGGTTCGGTACTTACATGGTAATTATCTATTGAAATGTCGATTTCCTGTTGTGGAATTTCTTCTTCTTGTTCACCTGATCCTAGCTCATCCCTTGAGATTTCCATTGGGGTTCCCGGTATGTTGAGTGGCTTAGCATCCAAGGCACTTTCTACTTCATGCTCACTCTGTGGATGACTCTGAATTGGAGCATCGGGACCCGGGGTGGATGCTCTCTCCAGTTCTTTCTCCTCTGTAATTTTCACTAGAGTGACCAGGGACACCTATTAACTCTCCTCATCATCATATATGGTTATGAAATCGAACAAGGGTTTGGTACACTTGTTTTCCCTGATGTCCTCACTATCTCAGGTTGGTTCAAAATTTCCCTTGGTGATCCGATCTATGGTGGTGGAACCTAAGGGTTTTCTGACCCGATGATTTCTTCAAGTCACATTGGCTTTAGGCCACTTGGTTCCCCTCAACTTTTGATTGGGTTATCAACAAGAATCCTCATCATTTCTATTTGATCGGGGTCATTTTTCAATTGATCAATGATTCTCTGTGCCCCTTCTAGCAAGAGTAATCCCCTTCTCTGTGCCTCTGTTGTCTCTGCCACTCTAATTTCTTCCTTGGCTCTGAGGGCCTCTTGAGCCGACTCCTATATTGTTTCCACATGTTCATCCATGTTCATCGCCATGAAAATGGTTATGTTTGGATTGGCCATTCCTTGCACCACCTCGTCCCAGTCCTAGGCACACTTTGTGAAAATCTCGTCCTCAAGATTTTCATGAGCATACGACCAATATGACGATAACTGTGAAGCATGTTGGAGGACCAAGCCTTTAGGGTCGTGCTTGCGGAATCGACCTGTCGGGAACCTAAATTCAAGTTGTCTCAACCCTTATTTTTTGTATTGAGCAGTATCCTTTACTAGATAAAACCCTATATGAAAACCATAGGGTATGAAAGCCCACTTATTTTCCTTGACCAATGTGGCATTGTATCCTTGCATGATAGGCTGATAGTAGATTTCTCCCACAACGTGTTGGTCTAGGACATGAGTAGGTAGGATATGTGGTGCTCCGGTGGCCCCAAAGACCCTGATGTAGGTTGATCGTTCGTCTAAATACCAATGGCCTACTTTTTCTACCATATTCTTGGCTATTATAGATCATCTTGGGCATTCCTTCTTGAAAATATTAAAATGAATACGAGCGATGAATTCATCGTAGATGAGTGTGTAATATTTCTTGTACATGTTCTTCCATAGTATGCTGAAGTAGACGTGGATCGGGAGATCCGCAACATGCCAACTTAAATTCATGTCGGTGAAGACATTCCTTGCGACATGACATCAAGCAGGTACGAGGCCATGTAGAAAGTGGGTGCCTCCCCTTCTTTCAGTGTCTGAGCCTGTTGTACACAGATGCTTAATTGTTTTGAGATTATTGCTCCCCAGTTGAAGTTGCTCCCGGATATTGCTACTGTGTATGCCAACGACATCCATGCTTCCAAAAACTTGGAGCAGTCCTTTTATTCATATAACCGATAGATGAGAGCCATCAAATAAATGTATGGCTCTCTCAGGTTAATTGTCCCATGCCAACCATTGCTCCGGTTAGTGAACTTCTTGTCTTCCTTCCACCATGAGGCCATGAACCAGCTGGTGTCATGGAATTCATATAACTTCACCACGAAGTCCGTGTTGAGCCACTCCTCTGGGTCCCTAAGCCTGTAGTATTTATGGACTTCTGTTGGGAGGAAGAATCTTACACATCCATCATTATCATCATGGATCAAGCACTTCTGCCCATCCGTATGGTCGATGAGCCATTTCAGAACATCTATCCAAGGGAAAATTGGGGTTCTTCTTCCCACCATGTTTAAATACGACCGTCGAATGTTTGAAAACACCTGGTCATTGAGCGCCCTCACATCCGGGTCACTGCGTGGGATATAGTCTAGGTATTCTTATTAGCTAATTCTGTTGAAGAGATCCTCCCACTGTGGGAGCATTACTTTGGATACGGCGCTTGCTTCTGTATCACTGAAGGATGGAGGCTAGAAAAAATATTTCTTTGTTGATGTTTCAATAATAGGCTCCACCCTGGGAGCATAGTCTAACTGCCTCGCGGTCCCCGGAGAGGAACCTTTGCCTGTTTCAATTTATTTTAGTTTGGGTTCCCTTGTTGAGTGTCTAGTGGTTGGATTTCTTGGCGATATCTTACCTCTGCTACTTGTTAAACCTGGTTTTGATAATCAGAGGGTCGATACAGTCTCGAGATGTTCACTTTGCTCCTTCGGATGCTCTGGAATTCAACTTGTGCACAAAATGAATTCGTTCAAAACTGTTCTAGAGATTTAAACATGAATGAACTTACCTTGTCGCATGAGCCATTCAATTCGAGTTATGAGTGTAATTTCATTAAATATTCCTCCAGATCTTCAGAGATGTTTAAACTTAAATTCATCATGGGTTGACGGCATGGGCACAGGTGGCAATGTGGCCTATCTATGATTTCAAATTGTTGTTGTCTAATTGACGCACGAGGTAGCAACAAATGTAGGATTGGGCATTAACTGGTCTATTAAATGTCCAAATCTGATCGTATCATATGCCACAAAGATCCCATCATTTTTCTAGTTTAGTTGGTGGATCGAGGGTTGTGATTGTGCTTAAAAATTTTTCATTGATATCTTTTTGCAAAAGCTCCAACACCAATCGATCTTGCCATACAAAGATGACGTGGAAAACCTGACTAGGAGGCGTGACTAAGACCTAGAGAAACCTAAAAAATGGATCAGGATGAAAGTAGGCCGTATGACCCCCTTACGTGGTGAGGACACGTGAAATTCGAGACCGGTGACTTTATTTACTCATTGTTGAGGAAAATATATGAAATGATCTTACTCAAGCATTTTCATATTTTTCTTGGCTAAAGAAAAATTGATGGAAATATCAACCTATGTTTATAGCCAACAAAAATAACATCCTAACTCACAAGTATTAATTACCGGTGCTTAGGCTAGTCTTTTATCAATACAAAGCTCGCTGGAAATTTACTTTTTATGTAATTTTCTGAATATAATAGTTGCTGAAATAAATGTAAAGACACCAAGATGATAATCAAGGTAGATGAGACATAAAACAATCCTTTATTTCATTCCAATTCACCAAAGAGTCATTTTCTTTACAAAATCTCATACAAAAATTTTGGACCAAAGTCAAACTTAGACATCCCCAATGGAACATACAAAAGGACCTCTAACAGAAAACAAAAATTGAACTCTAAAAGATGGATCAACTTGTCAGAGATTGTTGCCCACTCGACTCTGCACAATAGCCTTTGTCAGTCATGAAAACTAATTCACAAACAGACAAGTCTACATAGACTATCAAATATAGATCAACACCTCTGAAAAACAAGTGTCTGAATGTTGTGATTCAACCCTGAATATTGTTGTCTACAATAAGACCGTGCTATCATAAAAGAGAATTAGGCTTGTGATGAATAAATGAATGAATGAAAACTTAACTATCTCAACATAAACTCAAAGAGAAAATCTTAGTATGCTTTTTCTTCTATCCTCCCTTTGTTGCTCCCTTTTCTTTTGCTTTTAAACAAATTAGAATTGGTTGAAGTAGTTGAACCAACTCATTAGTCAAGTTAATTAAAAGACTCAACCAACTTTAGTTAGGGGGAAAAGTAATAATCATAATAAGGGTTAGAAATAAATAATAACTAGTAGGTGGGACCCCTTGTGACTCCCTTTAGCTCATAACAATCATAACATAACTATTTAGTTAAGAAAAACACAACTCCTTGTGACTCCCATCCACACATTCACATTTGACAATTTAGCTCATGGCATTTGAGATTATTTTCAAAAAAATATTACTCATATATCCAAAAATAAAACATGCTATCCAAAGATTCCCGAAGTCAAATGTCATCAACAATAGATAAAAAGAAAAACTCAAAAAACATATTCCCCACTCTGAGATGCAATCTTTCCTTGATTGTTGTTGTCACCCTTCGATTTTCCTAAATTTTCCTTTGGCTGCGCTGAGCCTTTAGGCCTAATCTCGTTGATCACATGGGAACAATCGTCCCTCAAATGCATCCAAGAAGACACGGATTTGTCAGAGCCATTGGAGGGTGAGGAAGGGGCAACAATGGCTTTTCCTTTGTCAAGGGCATGGTGGGCCTCAATTTTCAACCTTTTGCTAGCATGAGAGGACTACACTAGTGAGTGGGGGGGTAGCTTGGACAATGGGGTTAATAGGCGGAGGAGTAGGTAGGGATAAATTAGGCCAGCCACAATGTTGGGAGACTGTCGGGTGGACAATATCTTGCCATCCATCATTTTCAGGGACCTCGAGTTGCAATGAGACGTGAAGAGCCACAGGGCTACCAAGGGCTCACGAAACTTGGAAAGGAGGCCTTTCAGGCCTAGGTTGGACCACTCCTTGCCCAATCCAATTGAAAAATCTGGCCTAAAACAACTGGCCAAGCTCTTGTGGGTCAACATCAAAATGTATGGAGAACCTTGGCCTTCTTGGGCCTCTGTTCCAATTACCTCTCCCTCTGTTTCCTCGTCCATGACTACCTTGGCTAAAAAAACTCATTCCTGCATGCATGGTTGATTAGCAAATAGTCTCTTAAATAATCATACACAACAACGCTTAAAAATGTGAAATATATTTGGCTCAACAATGTATCAGACTCATGTGATCCAATCCATACAAATTGTTTTATTGTTTATCAATGAGCAGGGGGTGAATAAAGGGTCTTGGGATATGTGATGGGTTTGTATTGAGCGAAACATGATATGATGAGGGGGGGAAAAATATGGTTACTGCTCAAAGACAACAACAATCAACTGTAAACAAAGAAAATGTCATTGTAGTTCAACCAAGACACTGCTACTGCCAACTGCTTCAACACAAAAAAAAATCTTGACTGTAATCAATTTTAGAACAGGGAGTGAAAAATGAATGTGGGAAGGCGATGGGATTGTAATTAGTGAAAAGAGAAATAATGGTGGGGGAATGAGAGTGGATATTGTTCATAAAATTAATCAAGTAATCCATATAATCATTTTTTCAAAAGGAGATACACCAACCAAATGATCATTGTGACCCAATAACAATTATAGTGTATTAACTAGTTCACTGTTCATAGTCAAATATCTAACACAGTGCGATCAACAAGACATTATGCATTCCACAACAATATGTAAGGGAGTTTTTTTCCCTATATTTATAACAAATCTCAAATGTATAATAGTAACCATTTCCTCTCAGTTAATCATCAAAATAAACCACTGCCCACACATTTACTTCAATCATCAAATATACTCAAAAGTCGTGTTTCAAAATTTGCAATGAAGTTAAACTGTCACTGCAATTGGGTTTGTCATTTAAAATGCGTGATATTCATTAAACATACATACTAGATAGCCAACCCAGTAATCCAAACTTAAATTGTAAAACCATGACTTGTCATTTAAACAGACAGACAACAGCCACCATTCCAACTCATGTCATGCTGTAGAAAACACAAAATAATTCAATCAACACAAGTGTAATTCTATGACTATACAAACTCAACTCAACGCAACCCTAAATAATCAAAATTATGGGCTATCCATCCAACATAACAAGGCACCAACAACATGCTTGACTTCATAAAAAAAATAATCAAATTGCAACAAAGTTGTGCTTAAAAATCTATGACTATCTCTGAGTGCACAACCCAAAAATATCCATATCATCCACAGTGGGAAGCCGTAACTCAAACACCACGATGCAACATTCCCATTTTAAAATTCTAAAGACACAGTCACAGTATCATTTACTCAAACAATTGTACCGAGCTATCAATCTAATACAGTGTTTCTCAAATTAACCCAACTGCAATCAAAACATGCTATGTAGAACTCAGGCTCATCCTTGATGGTGCAATCAAATAACCATAACGCAAACAATGGATGGAATTTCCATAGTCATACCAGTTTCCATACCATTTGGCCCCAAAAAAACTCATAGTTACAGTGGCCATTTATTTTTGGTGTAGGAACACCACACATACAGATGCATTACGTGCGTACATAATTAAACAATTGTAACCAATGCCGAGTTTAACATCCCAATAATATTCAAAGAAAAAGACAGTGAATGTGTATCAACCCCAATCCTCAATAAACCAATTCAATGTTCATCCTATACTTGGACTGTCATAACAATCAACATCTGACCTAACATGATGTGGCAACCACACATACCCATGCATCGACATGAAGAGAGGCTATGACTTTATAAATTAAAACAATATTGGGTTATCCAACACAAGGAGAGCAACTGTATATTTGAACTGTCCAATTAACAATGCAGGGTTTATCCATTGAAATAACATAGGCAATGATGAGATACCAAAACCAACACGATTGTCACATGACCAACTGGCGAGCCTGTACTCAATTTTGTTGACAATAAACAACCATCCAACAATAACCAATAGTAAACCCGATAGGCCACGCTGGTCTTCTCTATCAACCCTTAGACCTGCAGAGTTAAGGGTTTTCTCTGTGGCCAACATAGGGAGACCAGGGATGACTCTTCTCTATGGTGAAAATCTCTAAGACTAATGACGTATACACATAGAACACCACAACTTATTTTGTGGACAGGGTGATGAAAAAATGTGACAGGAGAGGCTATAACAGAGGAGTGAGGCTCCAATTCGACCTGGTAATGATACTTAACACACGCAGGGTATAAACCTCATGGCTCTCCATTCAAACAACCATAATGCTGAGGTGAAGACAGGGCCGAGAAGAAAAAGTAACCCACTGCACGAGCTTTAATGGTGAAAACAAACCAATGCCTGAGTGGACAATGTGCGGTGACACAAGAGCTTCCGACCATTAAACCCCATAAAATCCAAAGACTGGATACAACGACACAAAATCATGAAGACATCCAGCCACCCAAAACCAAAAAAAGACCCTCCAACTAAACCAAAAAGGATAACAGAGAGCCCCTATGGCTGCAACACCCAGGATGACCAATAACACTATGACTTCAACATTATTGCAGAGAAAACCATCCACGCTTTATTCCAAAATCACAATTTTACACTGTTGCCATACTTAAAGAAAACACAAACCAATACAACTGAGCCAATATCCATTTCATAACCAGAGAAGACTCACGAATGGCCAAAAAAATACATACCTGTAATCAAACACCTTAAAACACGAGTTGGACGAGTGGTTCCTCTCTGCTAAGAAATCAGAGCATAACCACAACAACAAGGTTGAACAATAACCCGACTAGGGTGGTGGCCAATGGAAGGATTAAGGGTGACGTGCAGTAAATGCACATTGCCTCCACCCACAGTTAATTAACTCCTTAGTACATTCCAACACACTTTTCATTAACACCATTAATTTAAACCATGCGTTGGAATTTGCATCTATTACTTGTCAAATGTGCCACCCACATCATACCTTCCATTTCCAGCTTGACCATATTACATATCAACTATAAAATCCAATAAACCATGTATCAAATCATCACCAATAGCGTGATCCACATCAACTTATGCCATAACATAATCACCATGCATATGAACTATATAACTCAAAAAACAAAATCACATAGTTATTAACTTAATAGATAGGATAAAAACAACTCATTAAAAATCGATGCATGTAGTATAGTATATATCATGGTTTAGTCTCTTCCTTTTACTTTTATATTTCTTTTTTCTTTTTTCCCAATTGCTTGTGTATGCCATTTCTAACATGTTTATTGTGCAAGTCTCTTAGTAATAGATCCAATAACATATAGCAGTGATAACAAAAATAACATAGGTTGTTCTGAAATAAAACTTGAACCTAGAGCAGTAGAAAAACCACAGAACATGCCTTATCCATCGCCAATAAAACAAGATTGTATCACCATGTAAGCAATCTCAAATAGTATCATGACATCAAATAAGCACCAGACCTGATCTCCAATCTTCAAGGGGGTCCCACCTACTAGTATTATTTAGCCTTAATAATAATAGGCTTTAGAAACACTTTGCGGGAAAAGCTCCGTTGCAATTTTAATCATCAAAAAACTGCCAACTCCATAGGGAAATTTGTTTTAAATAGATTTAGAACTCAGAACTCATGGTTTCGTAGATCAAGAACAATAGGTCAAGAAGATATAACCAGGAAGATTATGCAACAGGGGGAAGTGAGCGGATTTAATGGAAAGATGACTGGGAATTTGGGAATAATTCATGAAAAATGTTAAGTATGAGAGGTTTTTTACCACTGTATTCATAATCATTCGACTGAGATCTGCTCTCACTTTAAGGAATTTTTTTTTTAGACTTGCTCTTAAAATCTCAATGGTTGAAGAAATGGAAATAAAAAACAGGAGATAACCAATTCTTTACAAGATAGCAGTCGAAATATATAACAATTTCAAGGGTCCTTCAGAGGAGACATCATAACAACTGTGTAAGATTGATTTTTATTGACTAACAATGCTTTGCAGGAGTGTCACTGTGGAAGAAACGATCCAACGTCCTATCTTGACCAAATTAACTAAAAGATGATAGGAAACAAAATCATGACAGAAGTAAAAATGCAGAAATTAAACAACAACAATAAAAGACAAAAATGAAGAAGCGGTAAGGAACGTTTTGAAACAGAAAGAATAAATCAAACTACTATAAACAAGAAAAGAAAATAGCGTAGAAATGAAAGCATAGATAAGCTACTAATATACAGAAAATCCAATCAGTGTTAGAACTTTTCACGCTGGTCCCTAACAATATTTCAAGCGAAGACTGTTAGTGCTATAGGAAAACAATTGCTTTTGTAAATTCTTCAAAATTTAAGAGTTAGTGTCCAAGAAAAAACCAATTTGGAAAGGACCCAACACTTGGAATTCTGATGTAATTATCAACCCCTTGACGCACACGATTAAATCATCAAGGTAAATATGGAGACTAACCAATTCATCGAAAGTTGTGTGTATAGGCCTTTTAAAAGCGGTACTTGCATCAAGTAAGCCAGAAAGTGGGAATTTGTAAGACATAGTATTTCACTTAGTAATATAAGTGGTTTTGTGAACATTTTCCCCTTTTACCTTGATTTTATTATAACCTAGAATTTCGTCAAGTAAGGGCTTCAACTGTAGCTCTACAACCTGTTGCAAAATTATTCCTATATTGAGGGGGGGAGAAGGATTTTTCATAATATCTTGACTGAAGGTGCGAAGATGAATGTAGGTTCTAATATGATTTGTGGTCTTTGAAGCAGGTACCCAATTTGGAACCCATTCAGGGTGGACTATAAAAATAATCCTAGACCTTAAGAAAATTTCCAACTCCCTTTGAAAGGTTGCTTTCAGTGCATAGTTAACAAGTCCTTGTTCTTGCCTAGTTGGTTTCATAGTATGTTGAATAAGACCGGGATCAAAACCATGAAGATCCTCATAAGACCAAGAAAAAACATTTTGAAATCCACCAAGCGGCTCGACATACCTCATCTCTTCTTTATCACAACATTGGACCTTTATTTTAACATGCGTTGAAGATTTAGGTGTCCTAATTCAAACGTCTTCTTTCGTAACTCCTCTTCTTTCTGTTTTTCTTTATTGCCTACATCACTCGATGAAAACGAACTCTCAAGAGGAGCCAAGCCCTTAGGAATTTTATTGTTTTCTATGGATATAATATCCTCGGGCTTAAAAGGTTCATCTTGAATGAAAGCAAAAATGCTCTCATTGTTAGGGAGGGCCTGCCAAGATTCAACATTGTCATGGATATATGGAGGATATAAAGATTGAAAATAACAGTCAGGCCTGTGAGGTAAAAGTTTTTGATTAGGAGAAGCTGCAAAGATAGCTAACCGACCAGTGATTGAATTCAACTCCCTCTTAACATGAGTGATATTGAAGGATAAAAGGTTTGAGATAAGCACCCAAACAGTTTGGAAGTATCGTTCCATCAACTTGTTGCTAGGATCACACATTTTTCGTATCGAGTTCACAACAAGCTCAGAATCTCTAAAAATTGAAAGGTGACCACAACCAAGATTAAGAGCGTTTTCAATGCCTAATAATAAATCTTCAAACTTAGTGAGATTTTTAGTACAAACAAACTCTAACCTATAAGACATATTATGAATTCTTCCTGCAGGAGAAACCAAGATAATACCAGCCCCATTTCCTTCATTAGAGCATGAACCATCAAAGTGAATATGCCACATATCATCTTCTAAATCGATTATTTCCAAAGGAATAATATCCTCTTCAGAAAAGATGGAGTACACTCCTAGGTCCTCTTCAATATAGTTTACACTAGATTGTGGAACACTCTCTATGTAGGGTGTAATTCTTCCCTCTCTAAGGACTATAATGTTCTTACCATTCTGAGGAATGGATAAATTTTTCCCGTCGAGTGAGAGGTATCCACCTTTTAAGGCTTGCCAATCCCTTCCCAAGATAATTGAGTAATTTCTTACAGGCATATCAATTAATACCTGGATACTGAGGGTTGTCCTTATCTCAGGATGAGCGCAGAAAACCAAGGTTACATCCTTAATCTTGCCTATGGTTGTTTATTGTAGACTATTATAGGATAACATGATTCTATCATTTTTATTTTTAAAAGACAAGCCTATCTCTTCCATAATAATCTTCGACATCACACTTGGGCCCGAACTACCATCAATGAGGCAACAATGGGAAATTTTATCCATAATCTTTACAAAAATATAAAAAGGGGGATTTTTCACAGGGTATCTAAAGTTATGTACACCTACTTTATTTACAGAAGAATCCACTTCATTTACCTTTTCAGAAATATTGGCTACAACGAAAGATTTTCCTTCCATGAATTATTTCAGATGCATCTGTTGTTCAAGGATGACAACCATGTCTAGAAGGGTTTCATCTGCTTTGATGTTGGCCAACTGATTCAAGATATTTTATTTGGAAGAGGGGAGAGGGGGAGTGATTCCTTGACTCTCAAGAACCTTAGGAACCTGGGGAGTAGTAGTGGTTGAGGGTGAGCCTGGGCTAGAAGAGTTGCGGGGAGTATCAAATTTTCCTTTGGGAGCATAATATTTGTTTCTAGTGTTGATGACCATGATGTCTTTTGGCTCTGCAAAATCTAGGACAACGATAGTAGATTCTGGTCTTTTACCAAAGATCTTATCTATGTAACTCTTCTTTACCTCACATGTGGTTTCCTTGTGGTGTTCCTCACAAAAGTTGCACCAACTCCGAGGCAGGATAGATTTAGGCTGAAAATTATTTTCAACCGGATTTCTAAAGGGGAGTGCAAAGAGGATGGAGCTCCAGGGGTGAGAGGGGAGACAGTACCCTTCTGCTCAAATGCTATCATATGATTGTTAATATCTTGTACTAGCGGTAAGAGAGTGGACATGTCTGTCTCTCTAAACGATTCTCCCTGGGGAAGACCAATTCTTTCAAGATGTTCTTCATACTATAAACAAGAATGCATAGCGAAACTGAGATTATCAATGGATTTTTCCTCAAGCCTATGACTGTAGGGGGAAGGAAATTCATTGTAGTAATGCATGAAATTGGCTTGGTTATGAGGGCGGATAAGTTCGTGGATTTGATTGTATAACTTGGTGAAACACAAGTTGAAAGACTTGATGGTCTCACCATATTTATAGGTGACGTTATTTTATTCCCTTAACTTCTCAGCGGGGCTTTTAGATTTCCCATAAGTGGATTAGAACCAATATATTAACTCCTCCCAAGTAGACAAAATCTTAGGAGGAAGGTCAAAGAAGTTGGCCGCAACCTTTCCTTCCAAGGAATTGACGAATAAGCGCATGCAAGTATCATTGTCATTGCCCCCTATGTTATGACAAGCATTAGAAAATGCCACTAGGTGTTCATTTGTACTGACAATGTTATTTCCTAAAAACTTAGGCAGGTGCTCTTTAAACTTCGAAAGTGGACGAGTAGAAGGTGGTAGGTTAAGAGGAGAGGACACATGCCACTGTGTGGTTGTGGCGTCTTCTTCGAACTGAAAAATTCCATACTTTTTAATGACTTTGGTGGGGTTGGTGGTAGATTGGACAAGGATATGGTGGCTATATAAACTACCAATCTTTGATGATGATGAAGATTGAGAATATGGAGCAATTACAGTGCCACCAGAGCCACCACTAGATGCAATCTTATGGATGATAGATGAGGGAAATAAAGACGAGCTGGATGAATCAGATAAAGTTCTCCTTAGAGCACTTTGTTGGGTAGATAACACAATATTCCTTCTTCCTATTTCAACAATAGGATTGATCTTAGGTGACAAGCCTCTTCTTCTTCTAGAAGCACGAGAGTCTAAGGACATGAAAGAAAGGCCAAAAATTGAAGAAATAAAATGGTTACTACTGATTTATAGACTTTCTACATCTAGCCTCCCATTGTTCTTGAGCACTAATATCTCGTTCAATTGTTTCCCAAGAATGGCTAAGATCAACACAGGTCCTGGCAGTGTCTAAAATAGTATGAAACAAGTTCAAAGCAATGTTGGTTTGGTCTTAGAGATTGGGCTCAATATTGGGCTGCCTTGAAACAGGCACAATCATTAAGAAATAAAAAAATCAAAGAATTAAAAAACAAAAAAGAAAGATGTATCGATGAAAATTGAGTATAAAATTTAATTGGAGAGATATTGAAGATCTTACCAGTATGGTCACCAAACAAATGTTGAGGAAAAGATATGAAATGGTCTTACTCAAGCATTTTCATATTTTGCTTGGCTAAAGAAAAATAGATGGGAATCTCACCCTATGTTTATATCCAACAAAAATAACATCCTAACTCACAAGTATTAATTACTAGTGCTTATGCTAGTCTTTTATCAATAAAAAGCTTGTTGGAAATTTACTTTTTATGTAATTTTGTGAATATAACAGTTGCTGAAATAAATGTAAAGACATAAGTAAAGAAACCAAGATGATAATCAAGATATATGAGACATAAAGCAATCCTTTATTTCATTCCAATTCACCAAAGAGTCATTTTCTTTACAAAATCTCATACAGAAATTTTGGACCAAAGTCAAACTTAGACATCCCTGATGAAACATACAAAAGGACCTCTGACAAAAAACCAAAACTGAACTCTAAAAGATGGATCAACTTGCCATAGATTGCTTCACACTCGACTCTGTACAATAGCTTTTTTCAGTCATGAAAACTAATTCACAAACAGACAAGTCTACACAGAATATCAAAGATAGATCAACACCTCTGAAAAACAAGTGTCTGAATGATGTGATTCAACCCTGAATATTGTTTTCTACAATAAGACCCTGCTATTATAAAAGAGAATTAGGCTTGTGATGAATAAATGAATGAATGAAAACTGAACTATATCAACATAAACTCAAAGAGAAAACCTTTGTATGCTTCTCCTTCTATCCTCCCTTTCCTTTTTCTTTTAAACAAATTAGAATTTGTTGAAGTAGTAGAACCAACTCATTAGTTAAGTTAATTAAAACACTCAACCAAATTTAGTTAGGGGGAAAAGTAATAATCATAATAAGGGTTAGAAATAAATAATAACTAGTAGGTGGGACCCCTTGTGACTCCCTTTAGATCATAACAATCATAACATAACTATTTAGTTAAGCAAAACACACCTCTTTGTGACTCCCATCCACATATTCACATTTGACAATTTAGCTCATGGTATTTGAGATTATTTTCAAAATAATATTACTCATATATCCAAAAATAAAACATGTTGTCCAAAGATTCTTGAAGTCAACTGTCATCAACAATAGATAAAAATAAAAAATCAAAAGCCATATTTCCCACTCTGAGATGCAATATTTCCTTGATTGTTGTTGTCACCCTTCAATTTTACTGAATTTGCCTTTGGATGCACTGAGCCTTTAGGCTAATTTCGATGATCATGTGGGAACAATCATCCCTCAAATGCATCTGGGAACACACATATTTGTCAGAGCCATTGGAGAGTGAGGAAGGGGCAGCAATGACTTTTCCATTATCAAAGACATGATGGGCCTTAGTTTTCAACCTTTTGCTAGCATGAGAGGACTGCACTGGTGAGTGGGGGGTAGGTTGGACAATGGGGTTAATAGGCAGAGGAGCAGGTAGGGATAAATTAGGCCAACCACGATGTTGGGAGGCTGTCAGGTGGAAAATCTCTTGCCATCCATCATTTTCAGGGACCTTGGGTTGCAATGAGAAATGAGGAGGCACAGGGATATCGGGGTCTTACAAAACTTGGAAGGGAGGCCTTTTGGGCCTAGGTTGGACCACTCCTTGCCCAATCCAATTGAAAAATCCAGCCTGAAACAACTAGCCAAGATCTTGTGAGTCAACATCAAAATGTATGGAGAACATTGGCCTTCTTGGGCCTCTGTTCCAATTACCTCTCCCTATGTTTCCTTGGCCATGGCTACCTCGGTTGAAAAAACTCATTCCTACATGTATGATTGATTAGCAAATAGTCTCTTAAATAACCATACATGACAAATCTTAAAAATATGAAATAGATTTGGCTCAACAATGTATTAGACGCATGCGATCCAATCCATACAAATTGTTTTACTGTTTATCAATGAGAAGGGGGTGAATAAAGGGTCTTGGGATATGTGAGGGGTTTTTATTGAGCAAAACATGATATGATGAGGGGGGGAAAAATACAGTTACTGCTCAAATACAACAACAATCAACTGTAGTGCAACCAAGACATTGCTACTGCCAACTGCTTCAACACAAAAAAAATTCTTGATTGTAATCAATTTTAGAGCAGGGAGTGAAAAATGAATGTGGAAAGGCGATGGGGTTGTAATTAGCGAAAAGAGAAATAATGGTGGGGGAATGAGAGTGGATACTGTTCATAAAATTAATCAAGTAATCCATATAATCATTTTTTCAAAAGAAGATACACCAACCAAATGACCATTGTGACCCAATAACAATTACTGTGTATTAACTAGTTCACTATTCATAGTCAAATATCTAACACAGTGCCATAAAAAAGACAGTATGCATTCCACAACAATCTGTAAGGGATTTTTGTTCCGTATATTTATAACAAATCACAAATATATAATAGTAACCATTTCCGCTCAGTTAATGATCAAAATCAACCACTTCCCACACATTTACTTCAATCATCAAATATACTCAAAAGTTGTGTTTCAAAATTTGAAATGAAGTTATATTGTCACTGCAATCGGGCCTATCATTTAAAATGCATGATATTCGTTAAACATACATAGTGGACATCCAATGCAATAATCCATACTTAAATTGTAAAACCATGACTCATCATTTAAACAGACAGACAACAACCACCATTCCAACTCATGCTATGCTGTAGAAAACACAAAATAATTCAATCAACACAAGTGTAATTATGTGACTATACAAACTCAAATCAACGCGACCCTAAATAATCAAAATGTTGGGCTATCCATTCAACACAACGAGGCAACAACAACATGCTTGACTTCATAAAACAAATAATCAAATTGCAAGAAAGTCATGCTTAAAACTGTGTGACTATCTTTGAGTGCGCAACCTAAAAATATCCATATCATCCACAATGGTCAGTCGTACCTCAAACACCACGATGCAACAATCCCATTTGAAAATTCTAAACACACAGTCACAATATCATTTACTCAAACAATCGTGTCGAGCTATCAACCTAATATAGTGTTTCTCAATTTAACCCAACTGCAATCAAAACATGCTATGTAAAACTCAGGCTCATCCTTGATGGTGAAATCAAATAACCATAATGAAAACAGTGGGTGGAATTTCCATAGTCATACCAGTTTCCATAACCATTTGGCCCAAAAAAAACTCATAGTTACAGTGGCTATTTATTCATGGTGTAGGAACACCACACATACAAGTGCATTACGTGCGTACATCATTAAACACTTGTAACCAATGTCGAGTTTAACATCCCAATAATCTTCAAAGAAAAATACAGTGACTGTATCAACCCCAATCCTCAATAAACCAATTCAATGATGAGCCTATACTTGGACTGTCGTAACAATCAACAACCGACCTAACATGTTGTGGCAACCACACATACCCATGCATTAACATGAAGCGAGGCTGTGACTTTCTCAATTAAAAGAATACCGAGTTATCCAACACAAGGATAGTGACTGTATATTTGAACTATCCAATTAAAAATGCAGTGACGAGATACCAAAACCAACATAATTGTCACATGACCAACTAGCGAGCCTTTACTCAATTTTGTTGACAATACATAAACATCCAACAAAAACAAATAATAAACCCAATAGGCCACGCCAGTCTTCTCTATCAACCCTCAGACCTGTAGAGTTAAGGGTTTACTCTGTGGCCAACACAGAGAGACCAGTGTTGAATCTTCTCTATGGTGGAAACCTCTAATACCAACGACGTATAAACAGAGAACACCATAACTTATTCCGTGGACAGGGTGATGAAAAACTGTGACAGGAGAGGCTATCAAAGAGGAGTGAGGCTCCAATTTGGCTTGGTAATGATACTTAACACATGTAGGGTATAACCCTCGTGGGTCTCCAGTTAAACAACCATAACGCTGAGGTGAAGACAGGGCTGAGAAGAACAAAATAACCCACTGTGCGACCTTTAATGGTGAAAACAAACCAATTCCCAAGTGGACAATGCACTGTGACATAAGCACTTCCGACCATTAAACCCCATAAAATCCAAAGACTGGATATAATGATACGAAAGCGTGAAGATAGCCAGTGATCTAAAAATGAAGAAGACTTGTAAATCTTGAAATTATTGCAATGTAAATGTTATTTGTTTAAAGCAAATGGATCAATTTTGCAACACATAAATTAAAGGATTACTTATGTAAAATACTCATAGAAAACATCATAATCAATGAATATAAGCACATAAACACAACAATTGATAAAGGAGTTCACCCCTCTCTTGGGCTACATCTCCTGGTCCAGCTTCCAATGGATCATTATTATTAATTTCTCAAAAGTTCTCAAAAACATGCCTTACAATGCTCAAACTGACCAACTGACTGCTTCAATGGCTTCAGAGCATCCAAAAACCCCTAGGTGGGATTTTTCGGCACCTCAATCGGTCGAAAAACGAAGAAGTTAGGCCTCGTGGAAGTCCCCCCTTCAAGCTTGTTGTCTCTGCATCTACAAATTGCACCCTTGTCAAATGAACCTGGCACACACGTAATTTAAAGCATGAAAACCTAGCATACATGCACAACCATAAAACAGTGCAAACTGTCGAATCGTTAATGAAACTAAAACCCCCAACCGTCAAGCCGTTGGGCATATGGGTTCATAGGACCACGCACTTTTTAAAATGGGGCTCCCTCCCATAGCAAATAATAAAGTGACACTTGGCAGGAGTTATTTGGTTACACAACCATTTGAACCATATATGAAACGCATGCCCATACCAGTATATATATATATATATATAACCATGGTCACATATGTGAAAGCGCGCGACCAAGGGCTGGGGCTAAGCCCCGGCCTGGTGGCGGCCCAAACCACACAAACATTTGACTTTAAATATAATCTGGAGCGTATATACATCAAGGCATAAACGATAGCCCATTGGTTGGTCGGAGTTTGTGAAAGCATTATGCGGTGGGGAGGTCTGGGGGTCAAACCCCACAGACTCCAATATATTTTAACAACACAAGAATAACAAATATCGGGGTGGCACGTGGCAGCCCATGATTGGGCCACATGGCAGCCCATGATTGGGCCACATGGAACCCAATCACTTGCCCAAACAGTGCCATGTGTCGACTTCCCATTCGACCAATTGTCATCCAATAAATAACTGCCACGTCACCACATGTACGATCGTACGACTTTGCCACGTCAGCCTGTATGGACTGTACGAACTGTACCGTCAATGTCCTTTTTTTCCCTGTTTGACTTTATGAACAGATTGCAATATCTATCGCTCCCGACATCCGTTTGAGATGAAATGAGTTGCGTTGGGTTCGCAACGATGAGGCCTACGTTCTCGTCCGTTTTGAAGCAATTCCGAGCACTTTGAATTTTTGATCAAAATTTGATCCCCTGATCACACCTCCCCATTGGGAAGCTTTTGGACCTCCAAAAGACTATTTTCAGTCTATATGAAGATGAGGGTAATGTTCCCTCACCCTTCCAACCTCAATCCACTTGGCCTTGCTTGGATTCGTCCCTTTAAGACCAACTCAAAGATACTCCACATTTCCTCGTTTTGAAGTTCGCATTCTCCTGTCAAGGATGGTGTCTTCATGCAGTTCTGTAAGATACTGTGGAGAAAAATCATCTATGGAAGGAATCTGAACATGCTCTCCTTTATCATCAATCAATGGAGGCTCATACAATTTCAAATTCTTAACATTAACAACTGCATACATCTGCATATAAGGAGGCAAATCTAAACGAAAAGCATTGTTACCAATCTTGTCGATAATCTTGAAAGGACCATATCAAATCGGTTTCAACTTTTTACCTTCTCTTTTAAGCCTCTCCTTTCTGATGTAAAGCCAAAATTCATCTCCAACTTGGAAACTGTGATCAACACGATGCTTGTCATGTCTCGTCTTGTACTTGGCCTGACTCTTTTCCAACTGCTCTTGCACCACTTGATGTATCGACTGAATTTGTTCAATGAACTT
>SNQJ01S0024830.1:90138-111613 GCA_010110895.2 Picea sitchensis | reverse complement strand
TCAATGAACATAAGCACATAAACACAACAATTGATAAAGGAGTTCACCCCTCTCTTGGGCTACATCTCCTGGTCCAGCTTCCAATGGATCATTATTATTAATTGCTCAAAATTTCTCAACAACATGACTTACAATGCTCAAACTGACCAACTGACTACTCCAATGGCTTCAGAGTGTTCAAAAACCCCTATCTGGGCTTTTTCAGCACCTCAATTGGTCGAAAAACAAAGAAGTTAGGCCTCCTGGAAGTCCCGCCTTCAAGCTTGTTGTCTCTGCATCCACAAATTGCACCCTTGTAAAATGAACCTGGCACACACACAATTTAAAGCGTGAAAACCTAGCACACGAGCACAATCGTAAAATGGTGCAAACCGTCGAACCATTAATGGAACTAAAACCCCCAACCGTCAAGCCATTGGGAATATGGGTCCATAGGACCACGTGCATTTTAAAATGGGGCTCCGTCCCATAGCAAATAATAAAGTGACACTTGGCGGGAGTTATTTGGTTACACAACTGTTTGAACCATATATGAAATGCGCACCCATACCAATATATATATAACCATGGTCACATATGTGAAAGCGCGCGACCAAGGGCTGGGGCTAAGCCCCGACCCGGTCGCGGCCCAAACCACACAAACATTTGACTTTAAATATAATCTAGAGCATATATACATCAAAGCATAAATGATAGCCCATTGGTTGGTCAGAGTTTGTGAAAGCGTTATGTGGTGGGGAGGTCCGGGGGTCAAACCCCATGGACTCCAATATATTTTAACAACACAACAATAACAAATACCGGGGTGCCACGTGGCAGCCCATGATTGGGCCACGTGGCACCCAATCACTTACCCAAATAGTGCCACGTGTCGACTTCCCATTCGACCAACTATCATCCAATAAATAACTTCCATGTCACCACATGTACGGTCGTACGGCTCTGCCACGTCAGCCTATACGGACTGTACAGTCAGCGTCATTTTTTTGCCTATTTGACTTTATGAACATATTGCAATATATCTCACTCCCGACGTCCGTTTGAGACGAAATGAGTTGCGTTGGGTTCGCAACGACGAGGCCTACGCTCTCGTTTGTTTTGAAGAGATTCTGAGCACTATGAATTTTTGAGCAAAATTTGATCCCCTGATCAGCCAACCACCCAAATCCAAACAAAGACCCTCCAACTAAACCAACAAGGATAATAGAGAGACCCTATGGATGCAACACCCAAGATGACCAATAACACTATGACTTCAACATTATTGCAGAGAAAACCATCCACACTTTATTCCAAAATGACAATTTTACACAGTTTCCATACTTAAAGAAAACAAAAACCAATACACTTGAGACAATATCCATTTCATAACCAGAGAAGACACATGAATGGAAAAAAAAAGACATACCTATAATCAAACACCTTAAAACATGAGTTGGCCGAGCGGTTCCTCTCTACTAATAAATCAGAGCATAACCACAACAACAAGGTTGAACAATAGCCTGACTAGGGTGGCGGCCAACGAAAGGAGTAAAGGTGACGTGCAGTAAATGCACATTGCCTCCACCCATAGTTCATTAATTCCTTAGTACATGCCACCAAGATTTTCATTAACACCGTTAATTTAAACCATGCGTTGGAATCTGCATCTATTACTTGTCAAATACACCACCCACATCATACCTTCCATTTCCAACTTTACCATATTACATATCAACTATATAATCCAATAAAACATGTATCGAATCATCACCAATAGCACGATCCACATCAACTTATGCCATAACATAATCACCATGCATATCAACTATATAACTCAAAAAACAAAATTGCATAGTTATTAACTTAATAGCTAGGATAACAACAACTCATTAAAAATCGATGCATGTAGTATAGTATATAGAATGGTTTATTTTCTTCCTTTTACTTTTTTATTTCCTTTTGATTTTTTTCCAATTGCTTATGTATGTCATTGATAACATGTTTATTGTTTAGGTCTCTTATTAATAGATCCAATAACAGATATCAGTGATAACAAGGATAACATAGGCCGTTGTGAAATAAAACTTGAACCTAGAGCAGCAAAAAAACCACAGAACATGCCTTATCCATCACCAATAAAACAAGATTATATCACCATGTAGCAATGTCGAATAGTATCATGACATCAAATAAGCACTAGAATTGATCTCCAATCTACAAGGGGGTCCCACCTACTAGTATTATTTAGCTTTAATAATAATAGGCTTTAGCAACACTTTGCGGGAAAAACTCTGTTGCAATTTTAATCGTCAACACTCATGTTAATCGGAATCGGGAATTTATTTAATCTATATGTTCTAAAACCCAATGCTATCTTTCCGATGCCAAAAAGTATCAAGGATCAACAATCGGCGATAAACTTACCCAAGTGCTCTCAGATCGACTCTCTCAAAAAAATTCCCGATGCGGAAAACGCATTGGGGATCGGTGATATGTTTTTCACAGACAAAATGATTGTTGTAACCTTTCTGGATTTCTGTGACGCCGATAAAGTGCATTGGTCATCGACTATCGCTGATTTCTTTATGTATTTTGTCAATGTTTATCCTTCCCGTATTTTTGCCGATGTCGAAGGGGATCAACTATCTCTTGAAACTTTGTGCGAATAGCTTACACAAACCAAATTCGCCTTTTTTCGATCTTGATGGGGATCGATGCTTGACAACTATTGTAACTGTGTGGTTCCTTTATTTTCTTGAATTTTTTTCGACGTTGAACCTGAGTGCGTTAGGTGCAGTGTTAGCTGCCGATTCTTAATTTGGGTGTCAAGTTCTTTTCCGACATGAGATTTCACAAGTTCAAACCTGAATTGATTATAAGAGTCATGAAAAAAACACAAAGACAAACCATTTCCCACAGTGAAATCGATTTAGACAGTGAAGAAAACAAGTGGTACCCAAAAAGTGATAAAAGCTCATAAGGATTTTTACGGTGTGTTGAGCACTCAACAAATGGTGACTTACTGGGCGAAAGAAGAATCTCTGTTACTTCCCCGGGCTTAGATGATGTAGAAGCTGGTTAAGAACTTAACTGGTTTTGTTTTTTATCAGAGTCTCTTCTATCCTTGCATTTGAAATTCCCCCGGTTGGTGAATCTGGGCCTACCCGTGGAGTTTCATCCTTTATCCCACCTTTGTTCCTTTTAACCATGACCCATGCCCCCTTTTGACAAGAGTCGAGTAAAGAATTTACTGGCACCAGGTCTTTAGTTATCATCATTCACTTGTTGTTGTGTTGCTCCACCACTAGTGAGCATCCATAGCCCCGACAGAGTCACCCCGATGCCACAGACCTTGATCCACTTCCAGCGGGCATCCATAGCCCCGAAGGAGTTATCTGCATACCCTCTCCTACTTTCCACTCATTTGATATAATTGATTTATTTCGGTAGAGATCCCCTGAGTGAGTGGGAGAGGAGGACGTCTATTATCTGCAAGATGATATGGTTAAGGTGAAATTTTAGTAGCTCTTTCTTGAGGTACATGTGGTCCTTTCCAGCTTACCATCTTTCCCTTTAGGTTTTAACAGACCACCAGACAGACGCTTCATTACTTGCCAAGGTTCCTTATTTGCAAAGGTTAGATACAGGGATCCTTTAAGACAACAACAATTCATCCAATGTTTCTTGTGTTGCAAGTAAGCATGAGTATGGAACATAGTTTGCTACATTGTATTGATTAAGGTCAACCAATGCCTTGTGGAACACAAATTCAAAGTGCAAACAGTCCAACACAAAGAAAACAAAACAAAAAATAAAGGAATCTGCAATCTGCCTAAGAAATAAAATAACATGAAAACACACACACACACACACACACACACACACACACATATTAACAGAAATATTGTTTTAGGGATTGGCCATTCACCGGGAGGGCGTCAGGTTCCCCCATCAGATTTTGCAACCGATATGTACCTGCCCCAAGTTTCTCGGCTACCTGAAAAGGTCTGAGCCATAGATTCTGAAACTTCGAATGTTTTTCTTTTGGCTCATTCTCTCTGTCCCATTTCAGGACTAAGTCACTTACTTCAAAATTCTTCTCTTTGGCCTTATGCTTGTCAAACCACCTTTTAACTATCTTCTGATGGGCAATGAACTTTGATTTTTGTTTCTCCCTTTCTTTTTCCAACATGAGGAGGGTATCAATTCTCTGTTGAATAAATGATGAGGGTTGTCCCCTAGATCCGTGAGCAAGCTGAAGAGATGGAAGATATAGCCCATTTAGGAGAATGGCATCTTTTCCATATACCATAAAGTATGGGGAATTCCCTATAGCTTCCTTGGGTGTTACTCTATCATCCCATAAGGCATTATGAAGTGAACTATGCCAATTCCTCTGGTTGTCTGCAACTATTTTCTTTAATATCCTCACTAGGTTCTTATTGGTTGACTATGACACTTCATTCCCCTGTGGATAGTAGTTTGCAGAGTATTTGATTATGATTCCTTTGTCTAGAAAAAAATCTAGACAAAGGAATCATAATCAAATACTCTGCAAACTACTATCCACAGGGGAATNTCTATTAATAGGCTGGAAGAAAAGTAAGAGACATTATAAAAAATGAGAACGTAAGGCATACCAAACCTTGTGAACAACTTTTGTTCTATGAATTGGTTTACTGCATTTTTTGTTTACATGAGTCAGAGGGATGGCCTCTGCCCATTTCATGAAATAGTTCATAGAAATCAATATGTATCTATGTTGTTTTGAAGAACTCGGTGTAATTTCTCCTAATACATATAACCCCCTATGCTCGAATGGTCTGGATATGGCCACAGGTTGGAGTGGTACAATTTCTCTCTTTTCCCTCCCTACGCTCATTTGAAAAGCTTTACAGTTTCTAGCATGTGTGTGAGTGTCTCTAAACAGAGCAGGCCAATAATAGCCAGATCTCAGTATCTCAGGACCATCATGGAGCTCCTTCAAAACCTTTTCTGCGTCTTCACGTTCAAGACATATTAGAAGTACGCCATCATAATTAATGCAGAAGAGCACCGAATTTATGAGGTGATATTGTGCTGATTTTAGTCTGAGAGCTCTCCTTTCCTTAGGGTTTAGGTTTTCTAGGCAAGTCCCATGATGCAGGAGATAATTTAGTTTCCCATGCCAATAATCATGCCCTAGGGAAACATATGAAGCTTCACTACACCATAACGCCAATTCATTCTCCCACCCTAGGTCTTCATTTACTTGGTCCTAGGATTCAACAACCATTTTACACAATCCTTATCTCTTAACTAGGTTGGCAGGTTTTATATCTACATCAAATTATTAGACCACTTCCATCCAATTTCCTCTTCTTTCCAAAATATCTTGTTGAGTGAATAGGGATCGAATTGCAGGATGAGGCACAATGACTTTGGTGTGGCTTTTTAGGATGTAAGATCTAAAATGTTTTATTGTCTTGTACACCGCATAAGCTTGTTTGTCTATAGAAAGGTAATTTATTTCGGCCCCTTGGAGATTAGTGCTCATAAATGAGACCGACGCCTCATTGTTGTCATCATCCTTTTGAGTCAATACTGCAACTAACGATTGGTCAAAGGAAAACGTATAGAGGAAAAAATCTTTGCTAAAGTCGAGACTTCGCAACACTGGAGCTTGAGATATTGCAGTCTTAATATTGCTGAAAGCACTTTTTTGTTCGTCATCCCACTTAAATTCAACATTTTTGCAGATGATTTTTTGCAAGGGCTTGATAGTTTCAGCGAAATCGGGGGTGAATTTCCTCACAAAATTGATTTTCCCAAAGAAGGATTGCATAGCCTTTTTGTTGTGGGGTAAGGGAAGTCGAGTTATTTCCCTAATTCATTCTGGGTCTATGAAAATTCCTGCTTGAGATATAATATGATCTAGTAGTTTCCCTTCCTCGACACTGAAGATAGTTTTCTTAGGGTTTAACGGTACACCGTATTTCCTACACCTTTTGAAAATCTGGGTTAGGTGTTGGATGTGATCTTCTCTATTCTTTGAATACACAATCACGTCATCCAAATAAACTACTACACATTTGTTGATTAGTCCCTGAAACACTACGTCCATGTCCCTTTGAAAGGTTTTCCCTGCATTGATTAACCCAAAGGGCATGCATTTATAAGAAAATGTTCCCCACTTGGTTCAGAAGGTAGTTTTCAATCGGTCTTCCAATGAAACTAAAACTTGGTTATAACCTGAAAAACTGTCTAGCAGGGAAAACACCTCAGAACCAAACACGGTTTGAAATAATTTCTCCATCGGTGGGACTGGGTAGTTGTCCTTTCCAGACGCTCTGTTAAGGTTTCTGAAATCCACACACAGACGGATCTCCCTAGACTTTTTCCTGACAGGAACCAAATTTTCTACCCAGGCAGAGTGTCTAACCTGAAAGATAATTTTAGCATCTAGTAATTTATTTAACTCCTGACACATGAGGGGTTCCAGAGATGGGTGGTACCTACAGAGCTTCTGTTGGAAGGGTTTTACTCCGGGTTTTAATGATATTGTGTGTTGAATGATGCGAGTGTCATAAGTCTTCATATCTCGGTAGGACCACACTAAAAAATCTTGATATTCTCTAAACATTTTGAGATAGGCTTTCCTTTCTTCTTTAGATACTGTATTGCCAAGATTTATATTCTTAGGGTTCTCTGGGGTTCTTAGATTTATAGTCTCGTACATGGGATAGGAACTCCCTGTCTTTGTGTTTGTTGACCTTTTAAATCTTTCCCTTAAGTCAAATAGGTTCTCTAAATTGGCTACTCGTTTCGGTATTGTGTGAAACCTTGGTTTGTCATTCGATTGATCTGTTTCATCTCTTTGTTCACAGGGACCATTTTCTACTAGTTTCTCTTGGAATACTTCATCATCAATATCCAAGTCTTTAAAATTTTCTTGATTGGTTAAGAAGTTTATGATCTGTTCATCTCCTTCAAAGACCTTCCAATTAGAAATATTGTTGGGCACTGATGGTTGTAGAGTATTTATATAGTGAACCGGGAAGCTTCATAGTATTCTAAAGGGGATAGCCTCGAGGCAGCAGTGGCGAGGGAATCAACAAGAGTGTTCTTGATTCTGGGGATCATTGTAATGTTGAAAGGTTCAAAATGTTCTATTAGCCTGTGCACTTCCTGTTGATAATTTCTCAGGTGGGGAGAGTTGCAATGTATAGTATTCCTTACTTTCCTAACGATGATTTCAGAGTCTCTGAAAACCCTTAGTTCTTTAACGTTTAAGTCTATGGATTTCTTTATCCCTTGCACTAAAGATTCATATTCGGCAGTGCTATTAGTGCATTTGAATTCTAGTCTGCAGGACATGAAATTTCATTTACCTTTCAGATCAATGAGGATACACCTCACTCCTGATCCTTCTTGCGACTTAGACACATCAAAGTACAAGGTCCAAACTCATGAATGCGAACCATCAACTTCTCCTTGCCTACTAACTTCTTCCTCTCCATCTATTTTCTCTGTGGTTTCCAGCACACATTCTTGACAGAAGAAGGTTTCTTCTGCCGTTTTCGGTACATTTTCTTGAAAAGTCATTTCAGAGTTTTCAGTGAGAGGGACATCAGATGAGAGAGGGGAGAAATTATTGAAATCAGAATTGCAGGAGTAGTTTCCTAGTACGGGGAAATTTGTTGAAGAGGGTTCATTGAGGGCTTCTAAATCGGTGACAATATGTTTTAGATACCTTTCCCTATCGATCCTAATCATGTTTTCGTGTCCCTTTAATGGAAACCAAAGGTGAGCCCAGTCTGTGCTAAAGTATCCATTCAACTTCTCGAGCCAATATCGACTAAGTAGTAGTCCATAAGGTTCTATTATATCTACTACAATGATTTCGATTACATGAACAAATTTTGGGTGTGTCTCCATTCTGATCATGACATCCTTGAGTTCTCCCATAACTTTCACCTGGGTTTTGTCCAGTTGTATCACATATTTATCACTTTTGAGGGGGATTATGTTTAACTTATTGTAGATAGATAATTGAATAACATTAGAGGATGCCCCTGAGTCAACTAAACAATTATGGAGGTTTCTGTTGAAGAATTCAAATGTCAAGAGGAACGGTGGGACAAAAGGAATTCCTTTTTTATCTTCAGAGTAAGCGTTTACAATTGGTTTATTTCCTAGATCCGTGGGGGCTGGATTTTCTCCTTGGTTGGTGTTTGTTATAGGAGTCTCTACTGAATTCAAGACTTGTAATAGAAAGTCCTTTTGCTGGGGAATTCTACACATGTCCATGAAAGATACATTTTCTTTCAATCTTTTTAAATGTTCTACTATGTTGTTTTCTAGCTTGGGCGATTCTTGTGTATGGATGTTTATAGGGTTTATTTGGGAGACACAAGGTGCTTTCGAGTGATCCGATGTTGGTTTTTCTCTCGAATTTTGGGTAGTGGTAATATCATTTGAGACCGGTTGACCCGTACTTTGCATTTGTACAACAAAAACCTCAACGAGTGGCTCTTGAACCTGAAATATGTCTTCGGAAGGCATCAACAAGTCAGTATCCCACAACATCATGGTTGTTTCTTTCGGTAGGTCAATTTCTTCCTGATCAAAAATATTCATCGTTGAGCTACTTGATTGTTTGGTAAGGGAAACCTCATCTAGAAACTGATTGGCCATCGAATTCTTGGCATCCACCCATTGTGGATAGTCTCTTTCAGAATGTTTCTCTTGCTTATAGGTACATAAAGAGTCAGATGCTACATTTCCCAGGTCGATGTTTAAGTTGGTTGGGGAAGGTTCTATTTCTTTGAATAGTGGGTCTCTTTTAAAAAATGGTTTATAGGGCCTTCGGCCTTGATTTCTATCCCCTGCACTTCTTTTCATGTATATGATTTCATTTGAAAACTTATTTATCATCCATTGTAGGTCTTCTATGTCTCCACTTCCCTTTTCGAGACCTTGTTTTGTTTGCTTCCCTGGGGGTCTGGTCAGCAAGAGTCCTCTCTTGGGTGGAGGTTGAGCTTCTTTCTTAACTAGTGAGACCTGACCCTCTTTACATCCCTTCATTTGGAATTCAATTGTTTTGGCTTCCTTGAAATTCTTAGCTAGGTTCGTTTTGGTAGCCCTTTTTACAAACATGGAAATAAAAGAGGGGAGAGCATTAGCGTATACCTCAATTTGCAAGTCCTGAGTGGGTTTAGCTTCGGGTTGGAATTTTTTCAGGATAGTGGTGAATCGTTGATTGAAGTCTTTCACCTTTTCTTTCGAACTCATGGTGGCGGCGAACAACTCAGCCATCAAATCTCCTGTAGTGTTTTATTCTACAAATTTATCTAAAAAATCCATTTGAAACATCGTCCAACTAGTTATGAACCCTAGAGGCAATTTAAAATACCACGTGGATGTCGAATTCTCAAAGGTATAGGGGAAATCCTGCATACTACATATTCATGTTGGACATTCATCAGTCTACTAGCTAGTATGAATTTTTTGATATGGTCTTCAGGCAATCCTAAGGTTTCAAGGTCAAATTTAGGGAGTAAATTTTATGGATGTCGGGGAAGGTTGTGTACTCATCCAGAGATTTCCAAAGCATCTCTGGCCAACCAAGGTTGATTATTCTGAGGTGGGTTTCCCCTTTCTTCAGTATGATCATTTTTATCCTGCATGTCGTCTTACTATAAAGTTGAGAGTTATGAGTTAAACCCTTCCTTGTCAAATACAAAATCGTCAGGATCAAAGCCGTTACCAGTTGGTGTTTTGAGGATTAGATTGAGGGGATGTTTGATCTCGGTGAGGGAGAAATCTATTAGGTCTTCTACTCTATGAAAAAAAACATGGTCCGGGGTGTCGACCACTGGTATGCTTACTTGTTTTCTGAGAGGAAGTAACAGAGCTAAGGGAAGTGCTCCAATTTGTCGGGCGTAAGCTCTTGTGATTATTCTAAATTGGTTCAACTCCTTGTGGGCAAGAGCGTAAGGTATTTCAGGGAATAAATGTTCTATTTTTCATTCATATTCTACTTCTTCCTCCTGCACATATCCTTTGGTGACAATATGAGTTTTTTATTTCTCTAAGAAACCATCTGATTTATACTTGAGTTTAAAAATCCATTTACAACAAATGGATTTATTTCCTAGAGGAAATGTTAATAACACCCAAGTCATGTATTTCATTAACACATCATATTCTACCTTCATGGAAGCTTCCCATTGAGTTTTTCCTTTGGTTACTTAAAATGTGTTGGGCTCAAATAGATGAAAAGCAACAAAAGTTGAGAAAATTTTTCCTTCTCACTACCTTTCACAATTTGTTTCACCAATCATCAATATCAACCTTCTATTTCCTTGGGAATTTTGTCTTCTTGAATATCATATATTGGGTTATTGTATCACTTTGGTATCCTGTGTTGGTGTTCTCAATTTGTTGGGAGTCCCTTCATTCTTGACTAGATCGCTCCTTGGAATTTTACTCCTCTAATGCTTCTGGCTTTGAGCCTTGTGTTGTAACCCTTGAGATGTTTCTGGCTAGGAAACTCTGCCAAGGAATCCATTAATTGATTTGTTTTTAGTCAATATGTCTTAAAACATAGTGTTTTTGTTGCTAATTTAGGCCTATATCTTTAGTCTTTAAATTTTAAAGTTTTAAGATGAGAAGGAAAATCATTCTATGTTTCAAACAATTAAAATCTTAGAAGATGGAAGAACAATATAAAGAAAAACAATTTTAAATTAGAGCAATGTATCTTCTGATAAATATTACTTTAACTTTCAGGAAGAAGAAATGATGTTTGTTTATGTATCTTAAAACCAAAATATAGTTTGAACTTTAAAGAATACTTCTTTGAACTTGTTGTAACCTAGGTCTGTATCCCCTACCTCTCCTCTCTTTTCCATATGCCTTCATCAACTTTTTACTTTTTCTGGTTGGTTAAGTCATTTTCCCATTACTGAGTGACCTGGTTCTTGTTTGTTTCTTTCCTGTTTGAGTCTTTGCACATTTCATTTTATGTCTTTCTTGAAGGATGAAATATACATCTTGTTTGGTTTGAATTACTTGTCATCACGTTTTCCATGGATTAGTCTCACCATAGGTTTCCCAAACATTTTTTTATGTACAGGGAATGCCCGTGCACACAGCACAGCAATCCAGAGAAGCAAATTTCGAGTTCAGACTGTGGGAACAGACAGGTAAATTTTCAACGGTAAAGATTCACCAAGCAAATCATAGATCAACGACGCTCATCCATTCGGGTTCCAAAATTCCATGGGTTTTAATATCAAGTTTGAAGTACTGAGTTTCCGAAGACCCGAAGCCTCCGAAGAGTCGAAGAGCAAAAGTCCTGAAGAACCTGACATGTCACTTCAATGATTTTCCTTCTGGAGTTTCTCAAGCATAACATTCATAAACTCCTGAACTCCTGAAGCTGAGATTTCTAAAGAAAATATGGATCGGTCATCCATCATGACACGTCCCAACAAATCAACCACTTTGGAGGTTTTCCTTCCGGAGATATTCACGCTTAACATTTTGAAACTCTTGAAGTCCTGAAGCCCAGCGAGCCGGAGTCCCGAAGTGTCGAACCATGTGGAAACTAGCAGTTGAGACATGTCGCACACTCATGAGGAAGGACACATGTCATTCATCTCAGGTCATTGGTTGTGTCATTCACCCATTCCCACATGACACGTGTCACCTTTATTTCCAAGACACCTCAGTAGCCATGACATCATACGACGTCAGGCCACCACGTCACTTCGACGATTTTCCTCCAGGATATTTCCAATCCTTCACATTTGAAACTCCCAAATCCTGGATTTCTGAAGAAAATATGACCACCCATCAGTCATGACATGTGACAACAGATCTTTCACTTCGCAACATTGTGACTATGGGAGTTTCTCAACCTCTGACCTTTTATGGTAAACAAAGACCAAACACAAACAGACTGCCATCTTTCACCTGGTGACTTCACTGAGTAAAATCTAAAGAATAAATACTGGCGCCCAGAAAGGGATTCAACAGATCCAAATCTGAAAATAGCAAAGCCAAGAAGGTTGATTCTAACCCTGAGAATAACACAATAGGGTCTGAGATAGAAAGGGAAGTGGGCACATTCATCAAGAGAAGTGGGCGCATAAATTCATTAACACTTTGGATACAACTCCTATCAATTGGTATCTTCAAGAAGAACTGTGCCTCACCACTTCAAATTGGCATGGTATGACTCGGAACTTTGTTGCTACATTTTTATTTGAAATTCAGTACCTTACAATAGATCAAGATTTACAGGTTGTCAGACAGAAAGTATTTGAGGAGGCACCTAACCTCCCTATTGAGCAAGAAGAGGATGAATGGACTGCACCTCTTCAGAATATCCAAGGCTATTACAATATTAATGCTGATGAAGACGATGATCCTAGGAAGGTGAACATCATATAAACAGAAGGACAGAGAGACATAGAAGGACCATGAGTCAAACTACCTTTTATTGGACAACCAATTAAAATCAGTAAGGTTAACATTGGAATAGAGAAAGAACCTAAGATCGCTAACGTTGGAGACTATTGGGATGATGCCACTATTGACAAGATCACAGAATTACTGCATGAATATCAGGACTTGTTTCCAACCAAGTTCACCTACATGAAGGGAAATAAAGGGCCCATGGGAGGAATCAATATTCCCTTGAAACTAGATGCAAGTCGAGTCAAGTAGAGACTCTACAGATTGAATCCCATGTATAAACAAAAAGTCAAGATTGAATTAGATAGAATGTTGGAAGCAGGAATCATAGAACCTGTTGAAGAGTCAGAATGGATTAGCCCTATGGTGGTTCAAGATAAGAAAACAACAGAGATCAGAATCTGTGTAGACTTGAGGAAACTGAATGATGCATGCTTACATGATCCATTCCCTACATTGTTTACTAACTAAGTGTTAGATAATGTGGAAGGACGAGAAGTTTACTCCTTCACCGACGAATTCTCAGGTTATCACCATATTAGGATTGCCAAGGAGGATCGCCATAAGACCACATTTGAAACAGAATGGGGATCCTACCAGTACACAATGATGCCTTTCGGATTGAAGAATTCACCAACCATCTTTTCTAGGGTGGTGGTCGAAGCATTCAAGGAATTTCTACATAAATTTTTGGAAGCATACTTTGATGATTGGACTATTTTTAGCTTATTGCAAAATCATATTGAATGTTTAATACTAATGTTGGATAAGTGTAGGCAATGTCAGATTTCCCTGAACTTGAAGAAGTGCATATTATTTTCACCCTTTGGAGTGATGCTAGGCCATATTGTGTGTAAGCAGGGGTTGCTGGTAGATCCTTCCAAGATTTCCATCATCGTTGATCTACCCCCTCCTACTTCGGTTAGACAACTGTGCACTACGCTGGGACATACTGGATACTATAGGAAGTTCATCAAGGGCTATGCACAGATAAGAACACCCATTGAGAATATTTTGAAGAAAGATTGTCAGTTTCAATGGATAGAAGAATGCCAGCAGAGCTTCGACACACTGAAACATAAAATGGTTATTGTGCCTATTCTAGTTTTCCCAGATTCGAGTAAGGAATTTCATGTGCATGTCGATGCATCCTCTATTTGATTAGGAGAAATACTAGCACAACCAAGAGTAGGAGATATTGACCATCCATTAGCCTTTTCTAGCAAGAAGTTCTCTACAGCTGAGATAAATTACACTACTACTGAAAGAGAAGGGTTAGCTATGGTGTATGCACTACAGAAGTTTCGACACTACTTGTTGGGAGGACATTTTAAGATGTTCACTGATCACTTTGCATTGAACTACCTAGTCAATAAGCCAGTGTTGGGGGGAAGAATATGTAGATGGCTACTGTTATTCCAGGAATATGATTTTGAGATTATGGTCAAGGCAGGGAGAATGAACAAGGGACCTGATCATTTGTCCATATTAGAGCATGGAGAGGAACCTACTAGTCTGGAGGATAAACTACCAGATGCACAGTTGATGTTCGTTAGAAAGGTTGATGATCACTTCACCAAGATAGTTCAGTTCCTATCTACAGGGATGGAACCGCACGAATATACAATCATTCAAAAGAAACAACTGGTAGCTCGTGTTGCAAATTTTTCACTCATAAATGGATAACTATATAAGATGGGACCTGATGAGATCCTAAGGAGATGTGTTATGGAGGCAGAGAGACCACTCATTCTGGCAGAAGCACATGAAGGAATCACATGAGGACACTATGCAGGAAAAGAAACAACATAGAAGGTTCTTAGAGTTGGCCTTTGGTGGCCCACTACACACAAAGATGAGAAGGAATACTGCAAAGCATGCGATATGCCAACGAGTTTGGAAACCTTCCAGAAGATATGAGATGCCTTTAGCACTGCAACTAAGCTTACAGGCATTTGAGAAATGGGCAATTGATTTCATGGGACCTATCAACCCACCAGGAAAGTGCACGGGAGCTCGATACATCATCACTGTGATAGAGTACTTGAATAGATTGGAAAAAGAAAGAGCAATTAAGGATTGTAGTGCAACTATAACTGTGCAATTCATATTTGATGATATCATAACCAGGTTTGGATGCCCGAAGATCCTGATGAGTGATCAAGGAACACATTTTATTAATAAGACTACTGAAGCCTTGACTCAGGAATTTGAAGTTCACCATCAGAATAGAACGCCTTACCATCCATAAGCAAATAGGACAGTCAAAGATTTCAATAAAATTTTGGAGACCGCACTCACGAATATTTGCAGTGTGAACATGGATGATTGGGATTTGAGAGTACCAACAGTATTATGGGCCTATAGAACTACTTGCAAGAAGTTGATGATACAGATCCCCTTTAAGTTGTTCTATGGTCTAGAAGGAGTTGTACCTATGGAATACTTGGTTCCTAGTCTAAGAATTGCAACATTCATAGATATGGATGACATTGGCGCTGTTCAAGAGAGGCTTGCGCAGTTGGTGGAACTGGAGGAAGACAAGTTTATTGTAGGATTTCATCAGCAGGTACAGAAGAAAAGATAAAAATCCTACCACGACATACATATCAAGAAGAAAGCCTTTAAGAAAGGAGATCTTGTATTGGTATATGACAACAAGTTCATGAAGCATCTTGGGAAGTTCAGGACACATTGGCTTGGGCCATATGACGTTGCCTATGTTACAGAATGAGGAGTTGCACAGTTGAAGACTTTAAATGGAGAATGGAAGGAAGGTTTAGTGAACAGGAGGCGATTGAAGTTGTACTATGACAACTAGCTACCTCGCATCTCTCAGTAAAAGAAAAAGGAGAAGGGTCTAGGTACCAGGTGCAGTTGAAACTAAGTACCAAAAATAGAAAAGACAGTCTTCACACAGTATGGAGGGACATAGCAGAAATCAAGTTGAAGTGACACAGAAAGGTCCATTCCTGCAGTGAATCCGGACGAATCACATGTGAGTGTTGGGGGCATGTTGGCCCTTGGTTATGGTTTAGGAAGAAAGCAAAGAAGAAGGAAGAGAAAAGACGAAGTCCGAACTATGCAGAAGACACATTGACTGAGAATGGGTCGAAGTAGGTAGAGGAGAAGAACATAAGGAGAAAATTAAGGGAAAATGAGCCATTGAACGAGAAGATCAAGGAGAGCAGATCAACAAGGAATATGGATCATGGAAAACTCATCAAGTGGAAAAATCCACCAATGGATGCTTTAGAGGACCTCGTGGGGAAGAGGGAAAGACAGGCTGGCGAAGTCCTGAAAATGTAGGTCAAGTTGACCTAGGGTTTAAGACACCTAGGGTTTTGGTACTTAAGGTTTTGAGACATAGGTTTCAGCCTAAGGTTGTCAGAGAGTTATTGTAATGTATAAATAAAGGTCTAGAGGACCTGGGATGGGTTGGTTGAGAGTTCATTGCTATTGTTTTGATTGAGTGATTATTTTTGTGTGAGAGAGAAGTGATGAGCGTGAGAGCCTTCTGGAATTGTAAGATCTTCAGCTGGGTGTGAAGATAAACCCTGCAACTAGGTGCACAGGGAGGTGAGAGAAGGAGAGAGAGATATGCAAGCTAAGAGCATAGATAGAACTATATGTTTTCATATAATATCAAGAAATGTAGTTATGTGGACGTAGCCCTAGGGAGAGGGTGAACCACGTATATTTTGTGTCTCTGTGGTTGATGTTGTGCTCTTTGCTTCTGTTATTCTGTTATTCTGTTATTGCATCATTGTGTTAGATGTAAGATATAGCTCGTGCAGTAAGCTTAAAGGAGATCAAGAATAACTAGAGTGTTGCGTGTTGTTGCCTTGGATCCACTTTCATTTCCTCTGGTTGTAGACACCTGTGTCCTGAAACCCCCTATCGCTACTTCAGGTGAGACTGCATCTGCTTCACAGGTGTTGCCAAAAGGGCTAGTAGTTAGGGCTTGTTGGTGCACTGTTAGAGATGAACCTTGGGTCTGTCCCTGTGCCCACAAATCAATCTGTTGTCGGGACCGGGATTTTCTTGAGGGAATGTCAAGGTGGTGTCCATCGAAGACATAGATTCAGAAGTGGATAGAAGAACAAGAAAAGGACTTCGTTGAAGCTCAGAACAAGAACCCAAATCTTAGTACAAAAGACTGGTTGGGAAGGTATATCTTTAATGATATGCACAAGATCTTCTTTGGAGGAATTCATAAGGAGCTATACGAGTGGTTAGAAAGATTAACAGATACCCAGTTTGAGATCAGATCTAGACCACCTGTGGTTTGGATGTCGACGCTAATCAAGAAGGTCAAGAGAGTTGATAACGTCGTATCAAGAGAAGTATATCACTGGTTCGATAGTACTATTGGAGGGTACATCACCGATTTGCTATTGACAGAGTAGAGTCCTATATCGAAGCAAAGAGATATTTCTTTAAGGGACCTAGAGGAAAATTTTTACACTTTTTGAAGTTGAAGATCAAGATGTTATTGCATGAGAAGAACATCTTGAAGATACAATAATTGGTCGGATTGAAAAGCTAATGTTCAAGAACTCAGACAGTGGCAGCGATGTAGAGGTTGGACACACATGCAGTGGGAGGGATTTTAGAGAGGTTTCTCTGGTGAACTTGTTTGAATAGAGCCACAAGCCAATAGCACAGGATGAAGGGTTCTACAGTGGAGAAGAAGAAGAGTTAGTGAACAAGGAATATTCAGGGTTTTATGGGCCAAAGGAAGAGAGGACTAAAGAACCTTTCCGAGAAGAATCAAAAACTTCAGGAATTGCTCCTACTATCGAAGTAAGTACTATTACTCCTCCTATTGTTTTATCAACATTAAGTAACTAGAGTAGTCAGAGTTATCGGAGCAATCATAGCACTATTACCAGTAGTTCAGTACATACTCAATCAAGAAACCTAGGAAGATCTATGGCAGAGGAGATGAGGTTACCCACCTTTAGGGGAGATGGATATGAATATCTTGATCAACATTGGTTCTTATGAGAATTTGTATGGAGTATTAAAAAATTCAATGACGAAGCAGTTAAGAGAGCTCAGTTTAGTACTAAGCTGGTACATGAAATTTTTCCAAGGAGTTGCATAGCCTAAACTGCTGAATGTTATTAAGACTGGATTGATTTTCGAATTCAAGAAACCCAAGACAGTTTTGCAGTGCATTACATGACTGAAAGAAATCAAGCAGGGAGTAGTTGAACCAATGTGGGAGTTTGATTAGAGGTTTAAGACCTTTACGGGTCATTTGATTTTTCTGATTCTAGACGAACAGAATAAAGAATGGTTCATTTCCGCCCTCTTGCCACACATCAGAATCCCTCTGATGCAATAGAAAATCGCTTCGCAAGATGAGGCATTGGAGATCGCCATGAAATTAGAATCATCCCCTATGGGATAATCTAGCTCAGGTATGAGTCAAATTTTGAGTCAGCTAACTAGCTTATCTCTGCAGGTCGAAGATATGAAGAAGGAAAAGGGAAAAGATAAAAGAGAAGATATCTGGTGTATCAGATGCAAATCAGAGGGCCATGACAAGGAACATTGTCCCCTATTTAATGAATACTTGGCCTCTGGAGCTCCAAGCCCTTTGAAGTAGATTACCCTACCTTGGTGCGAGGTATGTATAAATAGACATTTCTCTGGTGAATGTTATTACATGCAAAAATATGTCGAGACACCTACCAACCATTACTGCACATTCTATAAATCTATGGGGCATTGTTACACATTATTTTCGTCACCTTTATGATTGTTAATGATGTAAACCTATATGTTGCCTTCAGAGAGGTCAGTGGCCTAAATTCCTGAAGAAAGAAGGGAGAAGAACTTTCCCTGAGAGAAGAAGTTGTGTTTTCCTCTGTAAAAACCCTATTTTGGAGGATTTCCGTGGGTTGCACCATAGCTAGGGTGCGGAAATGCTTGATTTCTGCAGGTTTCACTATAGCTAGGGCGTGGAATTTCTGTAGGCTGCACTATAGCTAGGTCGCAACAGCCTTCGTACGTGGGAAAAATGAGCATTTTCTCAATGTTTCTAGAAGGAGAAGATTTTATGGTGAGGTGGCCTCCAAATGGTTTAGATCTTACTCGCTTTCATGATTTAGTGGGATCATCCTAACCTCCTCAGCTTATCCTCTCTAGCTTATAAAAGGAGAGGAGCTCTCATGGAGAAAGTTAGTTGGATTTGGCTTGGAATTATTAGCTTGGTTAGAGTGGCTTTGAGCTTTGCTTTTGTCAAGATAGATGTCAGATCTATAGTCTCAGAATTCTTTGATCAGAAGTGTGTGGGAAGCAAGGAATCGTTGGAGGGAACCTTAAGACATCAAGGCATCCGGTTGTAATATCTCTTCCTATTATTAATATAATACAATGGCATGTTTCTTTCCCATAGAATTATATTTATTTTATTGCATAATTCCTTTATCATATGCATAGGTTGTCATTGAATATACTCTCTCTGCTTTCACTTTGGTTGGTTTATGTCTCGCTGCAGGATCAGTATCACAAGAGCACCAGAGCGAATAAAAAACAACAAAGACATAAGGAAGCAAAATATAAAGGTATGTCTATCGTCTTTTGTTTGGTAGTAAATTTGATGATTAGAGCCTAGGGAAAGCGCCATGTCCTGTCATGTTTTGTTCTAGATCTAGGTCGATATAGGGGGATTAGTCTATGTCCACATTCATCGATTTACCTGATAACAAAATTGGCGACCATACTGGGGACAAATTGTTTTCCTAGTTTGCCTTGTTTTCTTTCTTTGATTGCTTGGATTTTATTTTCTGAGTCACTGGGAGATCCATCTTGACTCTCTGACTATTAAACTTCACTGGAAAACCTTCATTTTCTTCATTTTTCCCATTTTTTGTTTGATTTCCGTGCCTTGCTTTGAGGGATAGTGTGGTGACTTAGAGCTTCCGCACCCTAACTGTTTAGTCTAGTGCGGAAACTCCATGACCTACCCATATCTGGCCCGTGGAAATCATGGATTTCCGCACTGTGTTAATCTACAGCCCATGGAAATTGTGAAAATTTTGGCTTTTCATGGTTTTTCCTTACCCAGACCTTGGATTTGGTTTTGGGGTGAATTTTTGGGGTTGATTATGATCTGTGTACAGTCTGCTTGACAGTAGTTGAGCTACTTTTAGCCATATTTGCTTTTTTTTAGCTTGTTTGTTGTTAAAAGATTTGACCTCTTGCTTTGAGTGTCTTTCAGTTACAAAACATTGTTTTTTCTTTAGAATTGTTTGGTGAAAGAACTTATTTTTCTTTTATTGAATAATTCGTGTTAAAAGAGAAACTGTTTGGGTTGTTTTTGTGTTGAAGAAACTCGCTATTGTCTCTTTGAAATCTAAAAGTTTTTATTTCTTGCTTTATGTTAGTTCGGGGGCATCTTTGCATTTAAAGTAGCGAAATTGCATGATTTTTGGTCTAAATCGTGTATTGATATACAATCTATTTTGCTCATTTCTTGAGAATATTTATATTGATGAGTTTAATTAGATTTTGAGACATTGAAATATTGGGAATGCTAATTGTTTTCTCCTTCTCGTAGCATAGCTTTCATCAAAATGAAAAGATTGCATCTTCATCTCTTTGCATAACTTTCGAGTCAGTCAAAACACCATATTGTCCACGCCATCTTCCTTTTGAGTAATAAAAGCCATAAAATAAAGCGCTTATAAAAATTGATTAGACATTTTTATATTTTCTGGTAGCAAACCTACATTAGATTAGTTGTAGGGATTTGGAATAGCTGTGAAAGATAACTTTCCAAAGCTGCAAACAAACATAGAATATTGACTTAGGGAGTGGTGAAATCCACTTATTACATTTTATCCTGGGAAGCCCTTCTAACACAAGGGTCAATCACGAGGTCGCATTGATATTGGCAGCGTTACTCACCCTGCTTTGTTGGTATTGGTGTAGAGATTGCGCGTATTATGGGTTCACTTGATAGGTATACCCACAATGATGAGTGGAATCCTTTCAAGTTGATTTCGGGCTAGATACCCTACCCTTGCGTGTGGATTGGACTGTTGATTGTTTCCCTAGGAATCACTGTAATGATTGGTAACTTTAGTGGCCTATCTCTTTAGGGTCTTTACATAAGGTGACTATGGAGGGGCAAGTTTTCACGGTACCTAGAATCGACGTTGGCCAAACTCACTTGGGCTCCTTGGAGGGTATACCCATGTTTATGTGTGGGAGCTTGCACCAGGGTATAAGTCCATTAAGCAGGTCGTCAACATAAATTTTCCACCCACTCTATCTCAGCCCCTTCTTACTTTGTTCCCGTGACATTGGATTTCATCACCAACTAGTGTGCTCATTGTGAGAAGGTTTTGTTTGTTTGCTTGCTTACTAGATTTTTAGCGTGTGCTGGTTGTTCTCCCTAGCAGACTCTAGGTTGGATCTTTATTAAATGGAATCCGTTCCTAGAACCACCAATGAAGGAACCCCTGTTCCAGGGGAACCTTTTGTTTTTCCTTCTTACGGGAACATTGGTCCTCCTCACATCACTACTTTGAGCCTTCCAGGTCTCACAATTGGATTGTCGGTTTGGTTGTTTTCCACTCAAGTAATCTCGAATGCAGTTAGTGCTTCATTTGTAAGCACTCCCCCCCAAGAACATCAACATAATGTTGATCCTTCGCCTTCTTCACCAGTAAGATCTTCTTCGCCTTCTTCACTTGCAAGGTCTTCTTCCATTTCATCTTCTTCGTCGAGTGAAAGCTCTAAAGCTAGTAACTCGATGGATAAGAAGAAGAAGAAACAAAAGATTAAGAAGAAGAAAAATAAGCAAGGGTCTACACCTCCAACCACTGCTAAGCATGTTGGAAAGAAACCAATTACTGTTGATCATGTTGGGAGTGTTGATGATGTCAAGATCACCCAAACAACCCACAAACCCAGGTACCCTTGCAGGCTGTGTAAGGGTAGCCATATTCTTAAGGATTTCCCTGGTCTATCCAAGGTCATATAAGTATGGTCTATACACCCTCGCCAA
>SNQJ01S0024830.1:69889-85365 GCA_010110895.2 Picea sitchensis | reverse complement strand
TTAGTGTAAACCGTTAACAAGTGCGAGCGAAATCACCATTAATGTCAATGAATCCCAAGGAGATTCCACCGAGTGTTCAACTTCATCTCTTTAATTTACATTCGTTGGATTGTACTAGTGTACCTTGGTAGTCATTGACATTAATGGTGATTTCCCTCGCACTTGTTAACAGTATACACTAATGACTGATAATCAAGTGGTTTCTTCACTTTATCACATGTATTCACATGGTTAGATTCGTACTATAGAGTGGTGGAGATGAAGACCCTGAATCTATTCTTATAGATTCAGGTTGCATTGGAGTATATTCAGTTTGTAAGTTGCATAGATCCACATTGTATGTCTCGCGGCTACGTTCAAATTTGAGTCTTTAACACATAGATCCACAATGTATTTTTGGTGGCTATGTTCAGGTTTGAATCATAATGGCATGGATCCATAGTGTATGTTTGGTGGCCATGACCTGTATTACTTGACATGGATCTTCGCATGTTGAAATTTGTGCTTTGAGTCATTTGTATTATGATTATGGGAATGCCTTGTTGTTGAGTCAATTTTTCCAAGACAATTGTCGTGTCGTCAATATGTTCAAAGAGAAGTTCAACCCAGAAATCCTTCTATTGCGTCAGCCATTTCTGCAGTCCTTAAGCCTTCTATTGCGTCGGCCATCCCTGAGTCAGTCCTAACTCACTTGTTATTATGATCTACTTCAAATCTTGTTACCCGTTTCGTGTCATTGATGGAGGATACGTTAAGGCCTTCCTGTGACGAGTCTTTTCCTGTCGACTTCAACTCATTATCCAGGATTTAGACTTAGAAACTCAATGGTACCTTGGAACTTGCATGCCTCAATGGCAGGTTTCCTCGCTTTCGAATGTGGGTTTTCATTTTTGACCCCTGATCGGTAGATTCCGCCGAGTGTTCGACTTCATCTCATTAATTCACATTCTTTCGATTGTACTAGTGTACCTTGGGAGTAATTGACATTAATGGTGATTTCCCTCGCACTTGTTAACGATATACACTAATGACCGGTAATCAAGTGGTTTCTACGATGTTTGACTTCAACACATGTATTCACATGGTTAGATTCATACTATAGAGTGGTGGAGATGAAGAACCTGAATCTTCTCTCACAGATTCAGGTTGCGTTGGAGTATATTCAGTTTGTATTGTTGCATAGATCCACATTATATGTCTCGTGGATATGTTCAAATTTGAGTCTTTAACACATAGATCCACAGTGTATTTTTTGGTGGCTATCTTCAGGTTTGAATCATAATGGCATGGATCCACAATGTATGTTTGGTGGCCATGACCTGTATTACTTGACATGGATCTTTGCATGTCGACAATTGTGCTTTGAGTCATTTGTATTCTGAGTATGGGAATGCCTTGTTGTTGAGTCAATTTTTCCAAGACAATTGTCGTGTCGTCAATATGTTCAAAGATAAGTTCAACCCGGAAAGTCTTCTATTGCGTCGACCATTTCTGCAATCCTTAAGCCTTCTATTGCATCGACCATCCTTGAGTCAATCCTAAATCACTTGTTATTCTGATCTACCTCAAATCTTGTTACCCGTTTCGTGTCATTGATGGAGGATACATTAAGGCCTTCTTGTGATGAGTCTTTTCTTGTCGACTTCAACTCATTATCCAGGAATTAGACTTAGAAACTCATTGGTACCTTGGAACTTGCATGCCTCAATGGAAGGTTTCCTCGCTTTCGACAATGGGTTTTCATTTTTGACCCCTGATCGAGAGATTCCACTGAGTGTTCAACTTCAGCTCATTAATTCACATTTGATGGATTGTACTAGTGTATCTTGGGAGTCATTGAAATTAATGGTGATTTCCCTCGCACTTGTTAACAATATACAATAATGACCAATAATCAAGTGGTTTCTACCATGTTCGACTTCAGCACATGTATTCACATGGTTAGATTCGTACTATAGAGTGGCGGAGATGAAGACCATGAATCTTCTCTCATAGATTCAGGTTGCGTTGGAGTATATTCAGTTTATACTGTTGCATAGATCCACATTGTATGTCTCGTGGCTATGTTAAAATTTGAGTCTTTAACACATAGATCCACAGTGTATTTTTGGTGGCTATGTTTAGGTTTGAATCATAATGGCATGGTTCCACAGTGTATGTTTGGTGGCCATGACTTGTATTACTTGACATGGATCTTTGCATGTCGACATTTGTTCTTTGATTCATTTGTATTATGAGTATGGGAATGCCTACCTCAATGATGATATATTATTGTACTATATTTCCTTGTTTGTTGGTAGGTTTCCGACTGACGTGTTCCTTGTTCCCTACACACATTCGACAAAGTATTTCAGCTATCACTTTGTTCTAACTTCATACTTTGAGGGGCTCTCTGTTACACATTATTTTTGTCACCCTTATGACCATTAATGATGTAAACCTATCTGTTGCCTTCAGAGAGGTCATTGGCCCGAATTCCTGAAGAAAGAATGGAGAAGAACTTTCCCTGAGAGAAGAAGTTGTGTTTTCCTCTGTAAAAACCCTATTTTGGAGGATTTCCATGGGCTGCACCATAGCTAGGGTGCGGAAATGCCCAATTTACGTAGGCTACACTATAGCTAGGGCATGCAATTTCCACAGGCTACACTATAGCTAGGTTACGACGGCCTTACTACGTGGGAAAAATGAGCATTTTATTGATGTTTCTAGAAGGAGAAGATTCTATGGTGAGGTGGCCTCTGAATGGTTTGCATCTTACTCGCTTTCATGATTTAGTGGGATCATCCTAACCCCCTCACCTTATCCTCTATAGCTTATAAATGGAGAGGATCTCTCATGGAGAAAGTTAGTTGGATTTGGCTTGGAATTATTAGCTTGGTTAGAGTGGCTTTGAGCTTTACTTTTGTCAAGATAGATGTGAGATCTATAGTCTTAGAATTATTGGATTAGAAGTGTATGGGAAGCAAGGAATCATTGGAGGGAACCTTATGACAGCAAGGCATCTAACTGTAATCTCTCTTCCTATTATTAATATAATACAGGTGCATGTTTCTTTCCCATAGAATTATCTTTATTTTATTGCATAATTCATTGATCATATGCATAGGTTGTCATTAAATATACTCTCTCTGCTTTCACTTTGGTTGGTTTGTGTCTCACTGCAGGATCAGTATCAAAAGAGCACCAGAGTGAAACAGGAACAACAAAGACATAAGGAAGTGACATTTAAAGGTATGTCTATTGTCTTTTGTTTGGTAGTAAATTTGATGATTAGAGCCTAGGGAAAGCGCCATGTCCTGTCATGTTTTTTTCTAGATCTAGGTGGATATAGGGGGATTAGTCTATGTCCGCATCCACTGATTTACCCGATAACAAGCATGATGAGAAGGAATGTAGGGATTATGACCTCTTTCATGAAATATCAAGAGACACATAGAGGATTCAAGGAGAAGTACATCAGGAAGGAAATACTACGTAGTTTAACTCTCTAGGAAGAGGAAACTTCAACCCTCATGGTGGATTCAGAAGAAGAGGACAAGGAGGAGGCATGGGTCGAGGTCGAGGTTAGATCATTTGTTATAACTGCGCATGGCCAGGTCACTTGGAAAGGGATTTTCATTATCCTTGTACCACTTGTAGCTACTACAACTCATTTGAACATGTTATTGAATATTGTCCTTTGTTGTTGGCCAAACTTCAGGAGAGATGAAGAGGAAACCAACAAGTACAACTAATCTCAGCAAAACCTCATGGATAGGATCCTAGAGTCGCTGTCATTACTAGAGGAGGCATTGTTACAGGCGAAGACAGAGTGACCCTAGGGAAGACTGCAAAAGAATCAAGGGTCTGTAGAGCTCCAAAGAAGACACACGTGTTTGATCCAAGGAAAGAAAATAAAACATTTGAAGAGACCAAAAAAGAATTTGGAAGAGATCAGGATTATTCATCAAAGACAAAGCCAAAAGTGAGACAATGTGGAATGCCTCTAGCATTTGATCAGTCTGCTTTGCTTAGAGAAGGAAAAGAGGTAAGCAATCTCATGGAATTCTTGCGTACTTGCATTAATTTGATTAAGGATGAAAGAGTTGTACAAGAACTACAAACTTTGATTAGACAGTATGAGATAGGTAGGATAGATCCTATGTTGAATAAAGAAGTACATCAAATATCTAGAAAGAGAAGGACAAATAAGTAACTACACCTTAATGCTCAGATTGGAGATTATGATATATATTATGTGGTCCTCGCTTGGGGCCAGAAGTCAATGTTATGATGAAGCAGACCTGGGAACTCATGGGAAAACCTAAGTTGATTTATTCTCCTATCAGGCTCAGGATGGCTAATCAGTAGGTAGTAAGCCCCTTTGGGAGGCTAGAGCATGTCCCTGTGGACATCGATAGGGTAAGGACATTTTCAGACCTCGAGGTGATTGAGATAGTTGACGATAACTGTCCTTATCCTGCGTTGTTAGGAATTTATTAGGATTTCAACAATTCTACTGTGGTTGACTTAAAGAAAAGAAGAATGACATTTGAAGGTGATGGCCTTAGGGTCATTGCACCTCTGGATCTCGATGAAGGTAGAAGATATACAGAGCCCATTAGAGAAGAATATCGTGCTTATGATCTTGAGAATATATATAAATTAACAACAAGACAACATGATTACATTAATCCTACAACAGATGAGAATTTAAGCTGGAGAAGTGACAACACATTCTCATCAGACTCGAAAGAAACAATAGAGAATTGGCAGAACAAAATGTATGAAGTTTCTACCCGGAGATGTGCTATATTGACCAGGTAAGTTTGCTGGATTGGAACAAAAGTAAGTAATCTACCCACATTTGACGGTTTAAATCATTTAGAAGATTTCTTGTTGGAATTTGAAGAAGTTGTACCAGTACAAAAAAGGTTGTTGGCACTGGATGAAGCCTTGAAAGAAACTCCAGGAAGATTGTGGGGAACACACAAGAATAACATCGCGGACTGGGTGCAATGTCACACTTTAATGACAATGCACTTTTCAGAACAGGTCGAAGGTTGAGAAGTTCGATACACAAGTCAAAGCTGTCCGAAGGACCATGTGCAAAGTTGTGAAGAAGCCTGGATTAGAATTCCTCAAGAGCAGTGGGCGCATAAATTCATTAACACTTTGGATACAATGCCTATCAAGTGGTATCTTCAAGCAGAACTGCGCCTTACCACCTCCGATTGGCATGGTATGACTCAGAACTTTGTTGCTACATTTTTATTTGAAAGTCAGTACCCTACAGTAGATTAAGATTTACATGTTGTCAGACAGAAAGTCTTTGAGGAGGCATCTAACCTCCCTATTAATCAAGAAGAGGATGAATAGACTGCACCTCTTCAAAAACTGCAAGGCTGTTAAAATATCAATGGTGGTGAATACCATGATCCTAGGAAGGTGAACATCACAGAAACCGAAGGACAGAGAGACATAGAAGGACCAGTAGTTGAAATACCTTTTATTGGAAAACCAATTAAAATCAGGAAGGTTAACATTGGAACAGAGCAAGCACCTAATCTCACTAACATTGGAGACTATTGGGATGATGCCACTATTGACAAGATCACAAAATTACTACATGAATATCATGACTTGTTTCCAACCAAGTTAACCGACATGAAGAGAATTAAAGGGCCCATGGGAGAAATGAATATCCCCTTGAAACCAAATGCAAGTCCAGTCAAGCAGAGACCTTACAGATTGAATCCCAAGTATAAACAGAAAGTCAAGATTGAATTAGATATAATGTTGGAAGTAGGAATCATAGAACCTGTTGAAGAGTCAGAATGGATTAGCCCTATGGTTGTTCAAGATAAGAAAATAGGAGAGATCAGAATATGTGTATACTTGAGGAAACTGAATGATGCATGCTTACATGATCCATTCCCTACATCGTTTATTGACGAAGTGTTAGATAATGTGGGAGGACAAGAAGTTTACTCCTTCACCGACAACTTCTCAAGTTATCACCAGATCAGGATTGCCAAGGAGGATCGCCATAAGACCACATTTGCAACAGAATGGGGATCCTACCAGTACAAAGTGATGCCTTTCGGATTAAAGAATTCACCAACCATCTTTTCTAGGGTTGTGGTCAAAGAATTCAAGGAATTTCTACATAAATTTTTGGAAGCATATTTTGATGATTGGACTGTTTTTAGCTTATTGCAAAATCATATTGAATGTTTAAGACTAATGTTGGATAAGTGCATGGAATGCCATATTTCCCTAAACCTGAAGAAGTGCATTTTATTTTCACCCTTTGGAGTGATGCTAGGCCATATTGTGTGTAAGCAGGGGTTGCTGGTAAATCCTTCCAAGATTTCCATCATCGTTGATCTACCCCATCCTAATTCGGTTAGACAACTGCACACTACGCTGGGACATACTGGATACTACAGGAAGTTCATCAAAGGATATGCATAGATAACAACACCCATGGAGAATCTTTTGAAGAAATATTGTCAGTTTCAATGGATACAAGAATGCTAGCAGAGCTTCGACACACTGAAACAGAAAATGGTTACTGCGCCTATTCTGGTTTTCCTAGATTGGAGTAAGGAATTTCATTTCATGTTGATGCATCCTCCATTGAATTAGGAGCAGTACTAGCACAAACATGAGCAAGAGATATTGACCATCCATTATCCTTTTCTAGAAGGAAGCTCTCTACAACTGAGATAAATTACACTACTATTGAAAGAGAAGGGTTAGCTATGGTGTACGCGCTACAAAAGTTTCAACACTACTTGTTGGGAGGACATTTTAAGATGTTCACTGATCACTCTACATTGAAATACCTAGTCAAGAATCCCGTGTTGGGGGGAAGAATATGTAGATGGCTACTACTATTCCAGGAATATGATTTTGATATTGTGGTCAAGCCAGGGAGAATGAACAAGGGACCTGATCATTTGTCTAGATTAGAGCATGGAGAGGAACCTACTAGTCTGGAGGATACACTACTAGATGCACAATTGTTGGCCATCAGAAAGGTTGATGATCACTTCGCCGAGATAGTTCATTTCCTGTCTACAGGGATGGCACCGCACGAATATAAAACCATTCAGAAGAAACAACTAGTAGTTCGTGCTGCAGATTTTTCACTCATAGCTGGACAACTATATAAGATGGGACCTGATGAGATCCTAAGGAGATGTGTTATGGAGGAAGAGAGACCACTGATTCTGGCAGAAGAACATGAAGGCATCGCGGGAGAACATTATGCAGGAAAAGCAACAATGCAGAAGGTTCTTAGAGCTGGCCTCTAGTGGCCCACTATACACAAAGATGCGAAGGAATACTACAAAGCCTGCGATGTATGCCAACGTGTTGGGAAACCTTACAGAAGATATGAGATGCCTTTAGCACCATATCTAACCTTACAAGCATTTGAGAAATGGGCAATTGATTTTGTGGGACCTATCAACCCACCAGGAAAGTGCATAGGAGCTCGATACATCATCACTGTGACAAAGTACTTGACCATATGGGCAGAAGCAAGAGCAGTTAAGAAATGTAGTGCAACTACAGTTGCGTGATTCATATTTGATGATATCATAACCAGGTTTGGATGCCCGAAGATCCTGATGAGTGATCAAGGCACACATTTTATTAATAATACTATTGAGGCATTGACTTAGGAATTTGAAGTTCACCATCAAAAGAGCACACCTTACCATCCACAAGCAAATGGGACGGTTGAAGCTTTCAATAAAATTTTGGGGACCAAACTGACGAATATTTGCAGTGTGAACATGGATGATTGAGATTTGAGAGTACCAATAGTATTATGGGCCTATAGAACTACTTGTAAGAAGATGATGATGCAAACCCCCTTTAAGTTGGTCTATGGTCTAGAAGCAGTTGTACCTATGGAATACTTGGTTCCTAGTATAAGAATTGCAACATTCACAGATATGGATGACATTGGCGTTGTTCAAGAGAGGCACGCACAGTTGGTGGAATTGGAAGAAGATAGGTTTATTGTAGGATTTTATCAGCAAGTACAAAAGGAAAGAGAAAAATCCTACCATGAAAGACATATCAAGAAGAAAGCCTTTAAGAAAAAAGATCTGGCATTGGTATATGACAACAAGTTCATGAAGCATCCAGGGAATTTTAGGACACATTGGATTGGGCCATATGAGGTTGCCTATATTACAGAAGGAGGAGCTACGTAGTTTAAGACTTTAAATGGAGAATGGAAGGAAGGTTTAGTGAATGAGAGCCAGTTGAAATTGTACTATGACAACCAGCTTCCTCGCATCTCTCAGTAAAAGAAGAAGGAAAAGGGTCTAGGTACGAGGTGCAGTTGAAACTGGGTACCAGACACAGAAAAGACAGTCTACACACAGTAGGGAGGGATAGAGAATAAATCACGTCGAAGCGACACAAAAAGGTCCAATCCTGCAGTGACTTGGGATGAGTCACATGTGAGTGTTGGGGGCCTATTGGCCCTTTGTTATGGATTAAGGAAGAAAGCAAAGAAGAAGGAAGAGAAGAGATGAAGTCCAAACTGTGTGGAAGACACATTGACTGAGAATGGGTCGAAGTAGCCAGAGGACTAGAAAATAAGGAGAGAAGTAATGGGAAATGAGTCATTGGATGAGAAGATCGAGGAGAACAGATCAACAAGGAATATGGATCATGGACAACTCAGCAAGCGGAAAAAGCCACCAATGGATTCTTTGGATCACCTCGCGGGGAAGACAGAAAGACAAATCGACGACGTCCTGAAAATGCGGGTCAAGTTGACCTAGGGTTTTAGACACCTAGGGTTTTGGTACTTAGGGTTTGGACACCTAGGTTTCGGCCTAAGGTTGTCATAGATTTATTGTAATGTATACATAAAGGTCTAGAGAACCTGGAATGGGTTGGTTGAGTGTTCATTGTTATTGTTGTGATTGAGTGATTATTGCCTTGTGAGAGAGAAGTGTTGAGCATGAGAGACTTCTAGTATTGTAAGATCTTCAGTTGGGTGCACAGGGAGGGGAGATAAGGAGAGAGAGATCTGCAAGCTAAGAGTGCAGATAGAACTGTATGTTTTTATATAATATCAAGAAATGTAGTTTTGTGGACATAGCCCTAGGGAGGAGGTGAACCACATATATTTTGTGTCTCTGTGGTTGATTGTGTGTTCTTTTCTTGTGTTATTCTGTTATTGCATAATTGTGTTAGATATGAGATATATATCACGCAGGAGGATTAAAGGAGATAAATAATAAATAGAGTGTTGTGTGTTTTTGCCTTGGATCCACTTTCATTTCCTCTGGTTGTAGACACCTGTGTCCCGCAACCCCCTATCGCAACTTTGGTTGAGACTGCATCTTCTTCACAGGTGTTGCCAAAAGGGCCAGTAGTTAGGGCTTGTTGGTGCGCTGTTAGAGATGAACCCTGGGTCTACCCTTGTGCCAACATGGAGGTTTATGTTGAAGACTTAAAATGTCAAGAGGAATGGTGGGACAAAAGGATTTCCTTTTTTATCTTCAGAGAAAGCGTTTACAATTGGTTTATTTCCTAGATCTGTGGGGGTCGTATTTTCTCCTTGGTCAGTGTTTGTTATAGGAGTCTCTACTCACTTCAAGGCTTGTAACAAAAAGTCCTTTTGCTGGGGAATTCTACACATGCCAATGACCGATACATTTGCTTTCAATATTTTTAAATCTTCTACTATGTTGTAGCCTATCTTGGGCGATTCTCATGTATGGATGTTTATAGGGTTTCTTTGGGAGACAAAAGGTTCTTTTGGGTGATCGGATGTTGGTTTTCCTCTCAAATTTTGGGTAGTGGTAAGATCATTTGAGACCGGCTAACCCCTACTTCGCATTTGTACAACCAAAACCTCAACGAGTGGTTCTTGAACCTCAAATATGTCTTCGGAAGGCATAGGCAAGTCAGGATCCCACAACAGCATGGTTGTTTCTTCTGGTGGGTCAAATTCTTCCTAATCAACAATATTCATCGCTGAGCTACTTGATTGTTTGGTAAGGGAAACCTTGGCTAGAAACCAATTGACCATCAAATTCATGGCATGCAGCCATTGTGGATAGTCTCTTTTAGAATGTTTCTCTTGGTGATAGGTACATAAAGAGTCAGATGCTACATTGCCCAGGTCAATGTTTAAGTTGGCTAGGGGAGGTTCAATTTCTTTGAACGATAGGTTTCTTTAAAAAAAGGGTTTATAGGGCCTTTGGCCTTTCTTTCTTTCCCCTGCACTTATTTTCATGTATATGATTTCATTTGACAACTTATTTCTCATCCGTTGTAGGTCTTCAATGTATCCACTTCCCTTTTCGGAACCTTGTTCTGTTTGTTTCCCTGGGGATTTGGTCAACAAGAGTCCTCTCCTAGGTGGAGATTGAGCTTCTTTCTTCACTAGTGAGATCTAACCCTATTTACATCCCTTCATTTGGAATTCAATTGTTTTGGCTTCCTCGAAATTCTCATCTAGGGTCGTTTTGGCAGCCCTTTTTACAAACATGGAAATAAAAGATGGGAGAGAATTATCGTATACTTCGATTTGCAAGTCCTGAGTGGGTTTTGCTTCAGGTTGGAATTTTTTCAGGATAGTAGTGAATCGTTGATTGAAGTCTTTCACCTTTTCTTTCGAACTCATGGTGGCATTGAACAACTCAACCATCAAAGCTTCTATAGTGGTTTCTTCTACAAATTTATCTAAAAAATCCTTTTGAAACTTCATCCAACTAGTTACGGACCCTAGACGCAATTTAAAATACCATGTCGAGGCCGAATTCTCAAAGGTATAGGGGAAAATCCTACATACTATGTCTTCATGTTGGAAATTCATCAGTCTAATAGCTAGTATGAATTTTTTGATATGGTCTTTAGGGAATCTTGAGGTTTCAGGGTCAAATTTAGGGAGTAACTTTTTTGGATGTCAGGGAAGGTTATGTACTCGTCCGGAGATTTCCAGAGCATCTCTAGCCAACCAAGGTTGATTAATCTGAGGTGGGTTTCCCCTTTCTTCATTATGATAATTTTTATCATGCATATCGTCTGGCTCTGAAGTTGAACGTTCCGAGTTAAACCCTTCCTTGCCAGATACAAAATCGTCGGGCTCAAATCCATTACCAACTGGTGTTTCGAGGATTATATTGAGGGGATGTTCGATCTTGGTGAGGGAGAAATCTATCAGGTCTTCTACTATGTGAACAAAAACCTAGTCGGGGGTGTCGACCACTAGTATGCTTACTTTTTTTTTGCGACAAAGTAATGGAGCTAAGGGTAGTTCTCCAATTTGTCGGGCGTAAGCTCTTGTGATTCTTCTAAACTGATTCAACTCCTCATGGGGAAAGGCATAAGGTATTTCAGGGAATAAATGTTCTATTTTTCATTCATAGTCTACTTCTTCCTCCTGCACATATCCTTTGGCAACAAGATGAGTTTTGTATTTCTCTAAGAAACCATTTGATTTATACTTGAGTTTAAAAATCCATTTATAATAATTGGATTTATTTCCTAGAGGAAATATTAATAACACCCAAGTCATGTATTTCATTAAGACATCATATTCTACCTTAATGGAAGCTTCCCATTGAGTTTTTCTTTTGGTTACTGAAAATGTGTTGGGCTACAATAGATGAAAAGAAAAAAAAGTTTGAGAAACTTTTTCTTGCTCACTACCTTGCACAATTTGTTTCACCAATCATCAATATCAACCTTCTATTTCCTTGGGAAATTCATGTTCTTGAAGACCATATATTGGGTTATTGTATCACTTTGGTCTCATGTGTTGGTGTTCTCAATTTGTTGGGAGTCCCTTCATTCTTGACTAGATCGCTCCTTGGAATTTTACTCCTCTAATGCTCCTAGCTTTGAGCCTTGTGTTGTAACAATTGAGATGTTTCTATCTAGGAAACTCTACCAAGGAATCCATTAATTGATTTGTTTTTATTCAATATGTCCTAAAACATAGTGTTTTTGTTGCTAATTTAGGCCTATATCTTTAGTTTTTAAATTTTAAAGTTTTAAGATGAGAAGGAAAATCATTCCATGTTTCAAACAATTAAAATCTTAGAATGATCAAAATATGGACCAGGGGTCAAATTTTAGCTCAAAAAACAACGTTCTCGGAATTGCCTCAAAACGAAAAAGAGCATAGCCCTCATTGTCAGGAACCCAATGCAACTTGTTTCATCTCAAATGGACATCGGGAGCGAAAGATATCGCGATCTATTCAAATTGTCAAACAGGTAGAAAAAGGGACGCTGACTGTGCAGTCCGTACAGTCCATACAGATGCTGACGTGGCATGATCGTACGCTGACATGGCAGAGGTGACATGGCTTGGTCGTACTTTCTAATGTGGTAGGTGATGTGGCATTCATTTATTGGCTAACATTTGGGTGAATGTTGTTGTGACACATGGTAGCTATTGGGCAAATGGTAAGGTGCCACGTGGCCCAGTCATGGGCTTCCACATGGCACCCCTTTACTGGCTTTTGGTTTGATATGTAAAATTTTATTGGAGTCCATGGGGTTTGACCCCCGAACCTCCCTCACCGGCTAAGCCTTAACAAAGTCCTCCCGACCACTATGCCATGCGTTGGTTCTTGTAATGGATATGGGTTTAAATTTATTTAAATTTACTTTGTTATATGGTTGGCGCGGGGTCGGGCCGGGGCTTAGCCCCAGCCCGCGGTTTTCTATGTTTCAATCATATGACCCTTGTACACCGTGAAATGGGCACGTGTAGTTATGTGTTTATTGGAGCTCGGTCACATGGTTTTATCCATATTACCACAACTGGGAGCGCGCGGAATTTTGAAACGGTTAGCCTCCTTTGCACTAGCCCGAGGTCGTATGACCACATGTGCCCAGGTGCTAGGCAGTTAGGGGATGGCATGCCCTTAACTGTTCAACGGTTTGAACCATTTTTCGGTTGTGCACGGTGCTGGGTTTTCACGCTATTTATTGTGTGTGTGCCAGGTTCAAGCACACAGAGGTGCGTTTTGGCAAACCAGAGCCAGCAAGCTTGAAGGAAGAGGATGCCAGGAGGCCTATATTTCTCATTTTTTGGCCGATTGAGGTGCTATAAAAGCCTAGCTAGGGGTTTTTGGATGTCCCGAATCCATTGGCACTGTTATCAAGGCCATTTCAAGACTTCTTTTACAGATTTTTATCCATTGAAGTTTCAGCAAGCTCCAGGGAGCTTGAAGCCCTCATTGATTGAGGACATGTTTTGGTGAGACTATGTTTGTTTTCTGTGATTGAATAATCATTTTTGGCTAATTGTTATGCTCTGAACACATTGGGACAAGTTTCAGAGGTTTTTGAGGACTTTTACAGGTTTTTTTGCCAAAGAGAAGCTCAGGGAAGCTTATGGCCACATGTAGAAGAGGTCATGCCCAGATGAGCCATGATCCGTTTTCAGGGTTTTATTAGTCATTTTTGGGGTTTTTATGTGTTCTGATCCCAATGATACATTGAAAATTTCCATTGGATTTTAGCAGCATCTTGTAAAATAACTTTTGACAAATTAATCCCAGAGAGCCAAGTCCATTGATGGAGGCTCAAGGAGATGTAGCCCGGAGAGGGGTGAATTCCTTCATCATCTTGTTCTTGTTGTGAGTTTGATGGTTTATTTGCTGCAATTTATGTTGTTATGTATTTATTGAAAGTACATATTTAACCATTTAAAAGAACATATTCTCACACATAAGCATTTACAAGAAGATACATAAATTTGGCACATAAACTATCTTGCATATTTTAACACATGATGCAAGGTCGTGTAAAGTTTATTTTAATGAAGTAGAGGGTGTTTGCATAGCATAAAAAGTTAGCCTTCTATTTTCAGATCATAGAAGATGGAAGAAGAATATAAAGAAAAACAATTTGAAATTAGAGCAATGTATCTTCTGATAAATATTACTTTAACTTTCAGGAAGAAGCAATGAGGTTTGTTTATGTATCTTAAAACCAAAATATAGTTTGAACTTTAAAGAATACTTCTTTGAAATTGTTGTAACCTAGGTATGCATCCCCTACCTCTCCTCTCTTTTCCATATGCCTTCATCAACTTTTTCCTTTTTCTAGTTGGTTAAGTTGTTTTCCCATTACTGACTGACTTGGTTCTTGTTTGCTTCTTTGTTGTTTGAGTCTTTGCGCATTTCATTTTCTGTCTTTCTTGAAGGATGAAATATACGTCATGTTTGGTTCGAATTACTTGTCATCACATTTTCCATGGATTGAGCTCACCATAGGTTTCCCAAGAATTTTTGTATGTACATGGAATGCCCGTACACACGACACAACAATCCAGAGCAGTGAATTTTGGGTTCAGACTGTGGGAACAGACAGGTAAATTTTCAATGGTAAAGTTTCACCAATAAAATCATAGATCAATTGCTCTTTTCCATTTAGGTTCCAGAATCATGTGGGTTTTAATATGAAGTTTGAAGTACTGAGTTGTCGAAGACCCGAAGCCTCTGAAGAGCCAAAGAGAAAAAGTCCTGAAGAACCTAACACGTCACTTCGACAATTTTCCTTCAAGAGTTTCTCAAGAATAACATTCATAAACTCCAAAACTCCCAAAGTCTGGATTTTCGAAGAAAATATCGACCGTCCATCCATCATGACACATGGCGACATATCAACCACTTCCACAGTTTTCCTCCGGGAGATATTCACGCTTAAGATTTTGAAACTCTCGAAGTCCCAAAGCCTGGTGAGCCAGAGTCCCGAAGTGCCGAAGTACATGGAAACCAACAGTTGAGACACGTGGCACACTCATGAGGAAAGACACATGGCATTCATCTCAGGTCATTTGGTTGTGTCATTCGCCCATTCCCACGTGATACGTTTCACCTTTCTTTCCAAGACACCTCAGCAGCCATGACATCATATGACATTAGGCCACCACGTCACTTCAACGATTTTCCTCCAGGAGTTTTCCAAGCCTTCACATTTGAAACTCCCAAAGCCCAGATTTCCTAAGAAAATATGACCGCGCATCGGTCACGACACACGGCACCAGATCTTTCACTTCATAACATTGCCACTCTGGGAGTTTCTCAAGCATAACGTTCATAAACTCCCTAAGTCCTGAAGCCCGTACTCTCAAAGTAAGCGCAGACCATTGATCTCAAATCAACTTGAACCATTGAACCTTGCAGCGGGTAAAGGTCACCTAGATCTCGGATCGTAATTAGTTTGATGACTATAGTTAATTGCAGGAACGCAAACTACTTGGACGTTAATTTTTGAGAGAGGTCCTGAAATTTAAACCATGGTTTTGTTGGAAGGGTACGTGGAAGCTTGTGGTGGATTGTGGGCCCAAAGGCGGTTTGAATCCAAACCACCCTCAACGAATCTTGCAATCACGTGCTTGAATGACATCAGATCACCTCGTCACCTCCACTCATCCCACTCACTACTCTCGCTTCTCTCACCACCTGAAACTTGTACTCTATTAACCCCCAT